>BCLF01000042.1:634826-661975 GCA_001602275.1 Zoysia japonica
AGCCTTTCATTTGGAGCCACTAAATATGTTTTTTACTTCAAAACATATCATTTTTTTAAAATTTTAATTATTTTCACTGTTTTATATTGTGTTTAAAATAAAAAAATTTGAGCTTAAGTGATGCTAATAGCATAATAAACATAATATAATAAATATAATACATTATTACACAGTATAATAACACAATATAAAACAATAAAAATATTAAAATTTTGAAGAAATGGTATGTTTGAAAGCGAAAAACATATTTAGTGGCTCCAAATGAAAGGTTTACGAATTGAATGGTAAGCATTGAAAGGTCGACGTATTTTGTGGTAAGAATTGAAACATCTCTGTTTTATATGGTAAATAATCATAAAAAAAATAACATCAACATCATTGACTTCTAACAGCAACTTCGATTATTTGTTTTTAAATTTTTTTTTCTCAAATGACTAAAAATATTGGTCGTGTTTCAACTACGGCTAAGGATAAAGCAAATTATAACAAAATGTATCATATTTATCATACATTTTTTTAATAAGACAAATTGTCAAAATTGATGTTAGAAATAAATAGAGTCAATATTTTAAAACTGAAGAGAGTAGTTAGAATAGAAAATCGAAGCCAGGAGTTAACAATAAATTGGGATGGCACAAGAGTGGCGTAAACATTTTTTTGCAACGGCGTAAACTAATGTTAACTGTTCTTGATTACAATGTCCTGGATCTCAAGAGCAATTTTGACGAGGATGGATCTGTCTTTTCTGTCGGTTGGATAGATATATAGTGCAAGAAAAATTGATGCAGTGAATTGGACCGAGGTCATAATAATAATCGTAGTCCAATGGTCTATATTGTTGCTTTACATATAGAGTTCCGCTGTTTTTCCACATAATATAACCAAAACCAAATTCGAATAGGTCGCATCATAAATTTATCCAAGTAGCTGGTACGGCAGTTCAAATTGAAACCAGAGTGATAACAATTTCAAAACGGAGAGAGTATATAATTAATTTTGTCTATGTCAACTGAATAAGTACGTGCCCAAGTACATAACCAAGAATGATCCTATTATGCGAAATAATCAAATGCCTCCTCAAGGTTGGCATATGCATTGCTAGGTCACTTAGCCTTTTATTTAGGAAAATAAGAGGATAATATCAAGTCCGAGGCTTCAATTGTCTCGGCGTCAAATGGACCCTACGGCACTGTCAATGGCACATAATTTTTGAGCGATCAATGTGAATGGAATAAATAAGGTATTTTTTCAATTAAAGCTGGAGATTTGGAGCTATGCTGATTAAGATGATTTTGTTCTATTAATTATTCTTCTTCTGTTGTGGAATGAGCCAACTGGATGTACGACCTGTACAGTTAGCTAGCTGTACGTTTCATTATTCAATCCTGAAGTTTCAGTATCTTTCTCTGCCCAATTCCCCAATCAACTATCCCTATTAATTAGCTTAAACAAAATGGAATAATGGATCCACGTGCAAGATCACTTTCCATTGTTTTTGCAGGAATAATAATGCTTCACATTTGACTTAATGTTGATTTAGACCCGTTTGGAAGGCAGGAATTTAACAGGAAACATACACGAATTTTATAGAAATCAATTCAATTTCATTAAGAAAAATGCTTGAATTGATAAATTTTCACGTAGTTCCATTTTCACGTACTAACTGTTCAACTTTGTGCAGCAAGCTAGTAGCAGCAGATCTCCACATTATTCTATTCCCTGATTTTTCTAATCATTTCCATATGAACCGTACATATATATAGAGTGTCACACCCCATTTCTGAAATGCACTGTAAAACACGTATCAGTTCCTAGATCAGTAGCTGATACGTATATACACAACAGAATGTATATCAAAAGCATACTTCAAAACAAAAAGAATATCTGAGACAGAACTTTTAGCGACAATGCGGTGAATATCTCTATGATCCAACACCACCAGTTGACCAGCTAAAAGCGAAGTAAGCAGCGGAAATCAAGACCCAAAACTACAAGCAGACTTGGGAAGCAGAACGAAAACCTAACACGTCGTCTTCTACGTTGCTCTCTCTGTCTAAAATCACAAATGCAAACGGGTGAGTACATAAGGTACTCAGTAAGCTTTAACACTAAGCATGGGTATATATATAGATGCATATTTGGTTGTAGCAAAGAAAAAGGCATAGGGTTGCTTTGTAAAAATCCAGTTTTATGCAGGGTTCACTGTAGAAAGTTTAAACCAGAGATAAATAAATATTTTCTTATCATATTTTAGTGGGTGGACCTGTGGGAGAATAATCCATTCTCATCAGTTCCCAAATTTTAACTGGAAGGCTCTGCAATACCCAATCTAGACATTTTTTCATATCACGAGCATCTACACCCACACACACAATCAAGAATATTATAGAAGACTAATCGTAGGATGGTCAAACATAGTGTGTCAATACCATGACAATGGCCATTCCGAAAAGATTTCACACTCTGCAGAGGTTGTACACTGTACCCACAGGCTACGCTCTCTTAGCTAGAGGGAAACGTAACGCTAGTCCTACCTTATCCGAGTATCCCGTATGTGCACCTCGGGAAGCAAACCAAAGGCTAAAACTCAAGTACTCACTTTCCTTGAGTTCTCTGGTACTTCATTTTCCTCCTAGGCTCATATACGCTGAGCCCGTGTACTTTTTTTTTCCTCGGAGTCGAATCGCTTGGGTACATACATCCCTGAGTATCCACCCTTGGTCCCTGTGCCATACTGGCCGCCAAGTAGAGCATACGGTAGATGCCAATAAGTTCGGGTAAGTCCTGCCCAATATGTACAGGTTCTGTGGTTGCACGTTATTACTAAGTTGAGCGCTAACGAAGCGGTCCTTATGCGGTCAGGACGAGCGCTATCCACGAGAGGTGGATCCTATCAAAGCACACAGCTAATCAATAAACACATAACTATTCTCCAATCACCATGCACAAAGCACAAGCCTCACTCCCAACCAGAAATACCCATTCTTCACCTAGCACCAGTTGTTCTATCACCCATCCCATTTTATTTTACACACACCACCAAGCACATTTTAACATATTTTATAAAATATTGGTGAGCGGTGTAGTGATGCGTAGCATCACAAGGGGGTTCCTAGGCATTCTAATATCAAGGCAACTTTCCGCTCGTTAAAAGAATTTAACGACGGAACTCCTATGGTTGACAATGGTGGCAGCGTCAGCGGGTAATCAAGGTAATTAATATTAATGTCTAGTAGCTGACTTTAATATCAATATATCAATCAACCAATTAGGATTATAACTAACACAATATTTTAAGTCAAAATATCATACATTGCAGTATAGATAGGCCCTATGGAAGCATTTTCAAAACATAGGTTAAATATGGTCAAAGGGGGGTCAGAGCTTGCCTGCAAGCCCTTAATCTTCAAAGCCTTTCTTCTGGATCAAATCTCGAGAATTGATCTTGAGGTCCAGTCTTCACGCCTCTTCTTGTATGTCAATCCTTCTGGCTCTTCTTGAAGTCCATCACTCTCTCTCGAACCCGACGTTAACTACGTGATAAAAAATGCCTAATAAAACTACCGCAAAATAAACAAAGCTCGAGAAGAGTCGATAAGATCCGATGAACTCCGAATAAGAACCAATTAAACTCCGTAAGGAAAACTTAGTGCAAAGCATGTGTGATGTATTGGCTATTGACTTGTGACAGATTTTCTAGGTTTATTGCAAGGGCGCTATAGATGGGGAGTATGCTGGTGGTCATGATTAGTGATAATGTGCATGCATGTGCTGTTGTATAACCAGCATGGATGTCTCTATGGTGGATATTCGTGAAGTGCATGCATTGGTTGTGTGCTTGGTGCAGAGTGTATCATGGTATGTATAATCCTGTCTTAATGTTATTACTATGAGTTAGTGTTTGACTACTAGGTTTGTATTAAAATGCATATGTTTAGCCTTGAAGGATCATGTAGGTAAACTATGCAGGTGTGAACTCATACAAAATAATATGCTGCGAGTCTAGCCAAGCTAAGCGTGTGTCATTTTATGCATAGCCTTAATTTAGAACTATTTATTATTATTAAACGGCAATTTATACTCATTCTAAATTATAATTAGTGGTTAAGTTATATCGTGAGTGTGTTGTGGGTGTTTCCGTGATATGGGATCTTGTATGAATTCGGTGTGTGCCGTGCGACTACACTTTCTTAGCGACTACATATATACATGGATCCATTGTTATAGTCGTTGTTAGGTTTCCCTAATGACGAGTGCGTGCACGGGTGCAAGTGCACAACCTGCGTGCGTGATGTTGCACGACGGATTGGCATGCGCATATCCTTGCGTAAACAACACGAATGCCCTTATGAGAGAAACTCATATAAGGCATGCGCTGATAGCGTGCTTGGTGAAAGGCTCATTATTTTATGCGCATCTTAGTGTTATTTGCTACCAGCTAGCAATTATAATCTAAATTCATACGTACCCATTTTTCTGCTTATGGGGACATATAAATAGCTAAACATGTACGTGCACTGTTCAGCGTACTTGCGGCACTAAGACCCTCACACCAAAATGAACCTATACTAGGGTGTGTCAATGTGTGCTACGGGTTTGGTGTGCCATTTCATGCATGCATTAGTTTTAACGGTATTTACTCACAGATGAGCAATTAACTATTAGATTTAGCTTAACTACTTTTACTTGAGTGTCATGTGATCGGGGTGGTGTGCCATGTGGGTGATAAGAATCTACAGCGCGTGCCTTTACGCGAACATAAGCTCACATAAGCTCACATAAAGCATGTGCTAAGTGCGCACGTAGTATATGCCATGACATTTTATGCATAGTATTATTTAGCTAATATTATACGTTAATATTTGATTTCTATTCATTTTATGATATATTTATCTAGTTTATAACATGAATGGGCCAGCAGTGATTAGAGATTATTTACTAAATTTTTCTAGTATGCAGTTGCTTTCTAAAGATATCTAATAATTTACGACTAAGTACATGGGTTAATCTTAATCAGTGCATTCCTAAATGCAACAAGTTGCACGTGTACTAAATATATGCTAATACAAGGTGGAATGCACACTAACTATGATCTAAACCTATGTGTAGCATAATTATATGTGAACTACTAATTAAAATCAAATGACAAATAAATAGCTGCTAACATAATCCAATAAAGAACTAAAAGCAATTAAATAATTAACTTCAATAAAAGAAGATGACTAAAAGAAGATGACATGACAGGATGGAAGTGGGCTTTGGATTGTTGTTTAAGGAATGCTCGCTGGATTTCTATGTGGAGGTGGAACGGGACCGGTTGAATTTGTATTGATTTATCGGACGATTATCGGGGTCCATTTGTATTTCGGTCAAACTGTAGGGAATGTGTAAAGTTCGGGTTCTAAGACTGATTTCAACGGATAGCCCACGTCGATACGAACGCGTGAGCGCAAGAATCACTAAAAACGGAGTTACGGTTTAAAAGATATGGCATTTTAAAGATGTCGGTTAGCTCTAGGGACCTATCTGCAATTATTCAAAAGTCGATGGGGACTTCTCTGCACTGATCAGAAAGTATCTAGGGACCTATTGGTGAATATGAGGAAATTCAGGGGTTCGTAAAATATTATTTGGACTAGATGTTAATTACTATACTAGGATCTGGGGTTGTTTCTATAAAACAGTAAACTAAGTAATATATCTGATATCGAACCTTTAGTGGCAACATGGCAGGGATTAAAATATCCACAACCAGTTGATCAGCTAGAAGTGAAGCAAACAGCGGAAAACATAGCCCAAAGCCACAAGCAAACTTAGAAAGTAGAACAAAACCCAGCACATCGTCGTCTTCTACGAATCTTCGCTGTCTAAAACCACAACAGCAAACAGTTGAGTACATAAGGTACTTAGCAAGCCCTAATACTGAGCAAGGGTATATATAGATGCATATTTGGTTGTAGTAAAGATTAGGCTATGAGGTTTTCTTTTGCAAAAAGCCAGTTTTATGCAGGGTTTACTACAGAAGCTTTGCAACGAGAGTCGAAACAATTGTTGCCCATATTTTAGTAGGTTGGTCCTAGGGGAGATATTCATCAATCCTGCCAGTACCAAGTATTAGTCGAGCCTTTCGGCACAATACCAAAACAGCCCAGGCACACAGTCTACACTTTTCAAAAACATTGGCACCTACACCCACTCACTCCAACAAGGGTAATATAGAGACTAACGAAAGTGAGCCCAAGCTATAGTATGTCAATACCGTGACAGCGACCATTCCGGAAGGATTAATACACTTTGCAGAGGTTGTATACTGTACCTACAGGCTATGCTTCTCTTGATCAACAGAATCGCATAACGTTCACTTCAATGCACGCTAAAGTATCCACAATGTCCACCTCAAGATGCATACAGGGTCATCTCTTGGAATAGCCCGATGACGCAATAGCACATTCTCGTGGCTAGACTGTAGGTTTAAGACATCTACGTCCGCTCCTTGGATCCTACACATAGACGGGTTTATTACAAAACTAAGGGGCTATACCGGTGGGCAATACGATCTCATAGCATGGGCTATTGGTATGATCGAAGGCCGGACGCTGAGTATCTCACGTCTGCTCCTGCGGCTTGTATCTCTCGACCGCCTTAGATGTCATTGCGGATAACCAAAGGGGTGGAGTGAGTCCCGCCCAGACAGGTTCTGTGGTTGCACGAAATCACTACATTGAGGTCCGATGAACCGGTCTTTATGTGGCAGGGGCGGCGCTTGTCCAGGCAGGTGGACTAGACCGAAGCTTAACACCTATCACATCACCTTTCACAGAAGTCACGCCTCACAACCAGAAATATCCCACTTCACCTAGCTCTTGTTGCGCTAACACCCATCCTACTTTATTTTACGCACACCACCAAACTCATTTTAACTCATTTCATAAGATGATTGTTGTATGGTGTGGCGACGCACTGCATCGTATAAGGGTTCTTAAGCAATCTAATATCAAGACAACTTTTTGTTCGTTAAAAGACTTTAACGAAGGAAGTCCTATGGTTATAAGGGGGCGTTATCAACGGATATAAGGTAGTATTCATATTTAATGAGAGCAAGTAACTGACATAAATATAAATACGTAATATCAAGTAGAGTATTAACTATACAATGTTTTAACATAGATTAAAATAAACATGCAAGAAGTTTGGTCATATGGGTACGCAAGCAAATTATAAGATAAATATGATCAAGGGGTTAGAGCTTGCCTGCAAATCCTTAATCCTTAGAAGTTGTCTTCTCGATAACCTTCGAAATCCGAGTCTTGCATAGCCGGCTTGATGTTGGAGTAGTCGAGCTTTTCCTCTTGCATCATTTCTCCTGTCTTCTCTTGGAGTCTGGCTCTTCCTCGAACTCAGCATTGTCTACACGATAGAATATGCCTAATAAAACTACCGTAAAAGAAACAAAGCTCGAGAAGAATCGATAAGATCCAATTAAATTTTAAAAAGAACGGTATAAACTCCACGAGCAAACCAAAAGGCACATCATGCATGATGCTATGACTATCTTAATGCATGTTCATTATTTTACGTGCACCTCAGTATTATTTATTATAAGTTAACTATTAGAATAATTATTGATCCATAAATCTTATTCTAATGCTTGTGTGGTTACATGGGTAGTTATGGGTGGTCATGTATTGTCAATTATACTAAGGCCTTGGCATGGGTATGGGCTTAGATTATAGTTTGCTTAATATAATATTAGGAGTTCTATGTGTCATAATATGCATAATCGCGACTTAGCGATATTTACTATAGTTTAGCTATTAATTACTAGGTTCACTCTAAACCATATTCATGTGATTGCGATAGTGGGTCATGTGGATGCATGTACTATCAAGCATCCTATAGTGCCAATGTGTTTATGTAAGTGCAAGCTAGTATATGGCATGTTTCGTTGATATAACAAGTGTGTGATGTGTCGTTTTATGTGCAAAGCTTATATTATACCATACATTTAATTAGATGTATTCTAAAATACCCTCATTAGTTTATAACTAAATGGATGAATGTGCAGTGACTAGAGATCATTTACTTAATTTTCTAATATGTAGTTGCTTCCTACTGAATTCTTGAAATCAAGTTTAAGCTAATAAATCCCATGTGTGGCACAGGTATTGATGCATGGTAAAGTGTGTAAGTGTGTTATTTATTGATTACTCAATTTTCTACAGGTGTGCGATGATTAGTGTTTAGCAACAAATTATTTAGTTTTACCTTATAAATAAATTACCAAAGATAATGTGTGGCATCTGTCCTAGTGCATATGAATGCAAGGTAATAGACTTATATGCACTATCCACTATCTTCTTATAATAAGTATGGTTTTAATCTATTATGACTAAAGGTTAATTACTTTATCTCATAATGTGTGGATGCCCGTGTTATAATATATGTGGAGTGCATAATGAAAATGCACCTTATTATGATATGATTTTACGTTTAAATCTAATATGCGATAAATACCATATTTTATCCCTATAATTAAACTAGGAGGACCGACTGGCGGCACCCGCTCTATTGTAGTCTAGGGTGCATGAAATCTACTGCGGTTAGGGATTACTTACTTTACTTTCATAACTAGACTATTCTGACTAATTGATAAAACTCCTATCAATGCATGCTAACGCGAGGTGACATGCGGATGCGGACTATTTAATATTTACTTCCTAATATGTTGGTGACCCTAGTGATTAACAAGTGACCAATAATTATCTACTCAATTTAATCTACATACTTAAATTACTATATTAAAGTTGACAAGTGGCATGTACTAGCGTATGCTAATTTAGGACGAGAAGCATAAGTGTGCCTTTTAATAATTATTTGACTATCTAATTGCACGTGATATTAGCAATTAGCAATTAACTACTCGATCTATATCTTTATAATTATCCTACTAAATACATATATGTGCAGCACAAATACTGTTGTATATAAAGTGCTTGTGTGCTATTTAATATTTACCTACCTTTATATTATCTAGCCACTAGTATTTAATTAACTACTAACTATATGATTCTAACTTTAAATTAAATTACAGAGAGCTAGCAGGTGCATGTGTGCTAATGCATTGCAAAGATGTAGCGAAATGTACCCTATTTGCACCATGGTTGTATGCTTAAATGTATTACGCAATAAAACACCATAATAAGAAATAATACAAATCAATGAGGAAATAAAAGCAAATAAATAAAACTAATAAAATCAAAATCAGAGAAAACCTGAGTGATTCGAAGGACATTGGGGTAATTATGGAAAAGTTGTGAGGGATCTATAAGTAATTTTGGGAGAGTACAATGGTCTTGCTGCTAAAGGTTGGGACTGGTTTGTTAATAATACAAAAATTTTGGGAGTTTTGCCATGATACCAGACCACAATCTTATATGGAGGAGCTTGGAGGGGTTTTCGGTAAAAAGTGGGGTTTTACCGTGCGGCTGCTTCGTGGACCTCGGCCATGGAGGAGGCTGCTGCGCCGGCCGAGGGGGCTTGGCTCCTGGCGGGGGAGGGAGAGGGCGACGTGGGGAACCTGCTTGCGCCCACAGCGAGGCCGGAGAAGGGCGGCGCTGCGCTGGTGACGGAGAGGAGGCGGTTCATGGTGGCGGCTCACGGCGCCGGGCCGCGGGAGCAGCGGGGCGGCTCTGGTTTTCGGCGGAGGAGGAAGAGGGTGACGCTGGGAGTCTGCTGGGGAGCTCGGAGAGGCCGGGGAGGGGATGTCGAGCTCTGGCGATGGAAACACGCGGTGTGCGGTGGAGGCGCGTGTCGCTGGGCGCTGGGGAGGCGGAGGTGGCTCGGGTTCCGGGCGTAGACGAGGCAGGGTGGTGAGGTGAGCTAAGCCACAGGGTCAGTTGAGCATGGGCGCGACGGCTAGTCCCGGCGGGGGCCAAGGGTGGTGTATGGCACCGGTGCACTTGCTGCGATGGAGGCGCAGGGCAAAACGGAGGCAGGACAAGTGTTGAATCGGGGGCTCCATTTATAGGCGGGGCAGAGTGGTGGCGAGGATAAGATCAATATTAAGGCGCACGTTCTCTGGTCGGTCAAGGAGCAGCAATGATCGTGCGGGGAGGACACGGGAGCGGCGCACGCGGGAGCAGAGGAGGCTGCTGGGAGGCTTTTATAGCTGGATGAGGAGTGGGGGACCGGGCGGCACACTGTTCTGCAGCAGTGGAGGGCAGCACACACGACCGGCTGCCGGGGGCGCCCGGAAACAGCGGCGGCGCTGGCGGGTCTGGTCGAGCGGCGCACGCACGATGCCTGGTCGGAGAGAAGAGGATTGAAGAATGAGGATGACGAGTGGGGTCCACCTACAATATGAGGTCAGTCTGGTTATCTCTTAAACATTTTGGGATAGAAAAGGGAAGAACAAACGAACTCGGATTAGGTTGGGATTTTGTGGGTTTGATCTATAACAAGTGTTCTACAATATAAATTGTACAGGATGAGTTTTTCAAAGAAATCAGGAAATTACGGAATTTTGAAAGTGGATAATCGTTAAGAAATGTTGTCTATCGGAAGTACGGATTATTTATCTAAAATTATCTTTTTTCTTCGAAAATCCAACTTCCGTTGCTCGGATGGGTTTGAAATTTTGTGGAGAGGTAGAGTATTTTAGGACGGACGACTTTTGTTTTGGGCTCATCTCCAAATTCGACTTCGATTTTGTTTTAAAAAATTTGGAGAGCAGATAGCTGTTTAATAGAGATATATTTGACCGAGGTCAAATATGATTCAAAAGAATTGAACGGATTTAGAATTCAAGAAAATTGGATGAATTTAGAATTCCGGTAGAACACAAGAAAATAAACGACAAGAAGGAAATAAAAGAAAAAGGCAATCACTTGTCACACGGTCAAATTTTAATATTTTATGAAATTTCCAATTTATACTATTCAAATGAAGTTTTTGCCTTTTGAAAAAGGAGAGAAAGAAGAGAAAAATGTTAGCATTTTGTTAGAGACAATTTAAATTTTTGAATTTTAATTTAGGGTAAATTTTGGAGTGTGACAGGACTACACTAGGTACACATCCACTTTCTTGTTCCTTGATCCAACAAATTATTGTTGTTGTTGTCATCTAATCATAAGTGCACTTCCAATACAAGTTTCCAAAGGAGAGAGTAATAAATATGAAGTCGCTTAGCCTCTGTATCTCGAGAGCAACATTCGCAAGGTTATTGGCTTTTATATTCCATCTGGTTGGCAGCAGATCAAGATGATTAGTACTGATCTGATTAGTACGATGGTCAGAGTACACTATACCATTTCCATATTTTACTAACACTTTTTAACTATTGGCAAAGGTTTTGCCGACTGCACCTTAACGGCACGTAACTTGTTAGTAAAAGTTACCCCAACACTCTATAAACAATCGTGGTAGAAGCAGTCGGCAAAATCTTTAACAATAGTTATTATATTTCTAGATATATAAAGGGTCACTGTTTGGTCAACCTTTATCGACAGCTATTATATTTTCTAACACATAAAGGATGGTAGCGCATCCAACTTTGCCTTATGGATAAGCTATCATCAAAAGGGTACCATACATTTTAAATATAATTGCAGTAATCCACATTTCCTTGTGTCACATCCTATTTCTTGGATGCACTGTGCCTCGTATATCAATCTCTAGATCAGTAGCTGATACGCACAATTTTAACAGATTGATTATCAAAAGCATACTTTGGATAAAGTAATAGTATGCCTGATAATAGACCTTTAGCTGCAACCAGTTAGAGGTGAGGCAGACAACGAAAACAAAGACTCAAAGTCACAAGCAGTCTTGGGTGTAGAACGAAAACCCATCACATCATCGTCTTGAACGTTGCTTCTTTTGACTTAAAACACAAATGCAAACGAGTGAGCACATAAATTACTTAGCAAGCCCTAACACTACACAAAAGATTTAGTATATGCATATTTTATGCTCGCAGCGGCGACCTCCTCTCGGCTTTGTCCTCGGTCCGTCTTTGACCCTCATCGAGCCCCGATCCGTCTTTGACCCTCATCGAGCCCCGATCGTCGTTCTCTGCACCGCTCGTCTCTGGTCGCGCTTCGTTGCCCTCGCGCGGAGCCGGGCCGAGCGTAGCGTCCCTGCTCGTCGTCGGTCCCCATCTCGCAGGAGCCGTGCTGCCCCGTTGTCGACCTCGCCCCAGTCCTTGTCCCCGACCTCGCCGTCCTCGCCTTCGGATCGCCCAACCTCGTCCTGCTCGTCGACCCTGTGCGCCGTTCTTGTCGTGCCGTTCATCTTCGCTTCGGGCCTCTCTGGCGCCGCCCGGTTTCCTCGCCGTGCTGCTACCTTGTTGTCGTCCCTGTCCGAGCCAGCTCGTCCTCATCTCGGATCGCCCGTCCTCGTTGATCGTTTGGTGAGAATCCTTGTTCTTGTGGCTGCTTTTCTGTGCTGAGCATCGATGCGTTGACTGTCGCGTCTGTGCAGGGTGAAGATGTCGTGGAGGGGAGCCTTCCAGTTCGTCGAACCAACTGTCGCCCTGTCTGTCTGTTGTCGACCTCCACGTCGACCCTGCTCCGTTCCGCGACTTGTTGCGTCATTGTCATTCTCGTTTGATCTGTGCCGACTCCGTTTCTTAGTGAGAACCTGTTTACCCCTTGTATGCTCATTCTCAGGTTTGTTGGTGTTCCGTCGTGTGTTGACTGCTCCTTGTTGCCGTGTTTGTTGGGGCAGTTGGTGATCATTTCAGTGATGTCGGAGCTTCGGAGCAGTAGGGGGCAAGCACTTAGGTTGTGGCTGGAACACCTTACGAGGTGTTGGTGCCCACCTCGAAGCTGGTCTTCCCTAGTTGCCTTGCCGTTTCCGGTGAGCTTCCTTCATTCTTGTCATTTCCTTGTTTACCGTTTCCGTTGGTTAAGCTTTTAACTCTATCTGTGCTAGGAGGACCAAATCATCGGAGCGTGAACACGTCTTGGTTGCCAAGCCACCGCACAGCCGAAGGCTGTCATCGGAGGCAGGTGGTGAAACCGTCGAGGTGGAGCTGCCATCGTCGTCGTTGTCACACCACTGCCGTTTCCTTGGTGAGACCGTGTTCCGTCTTCATTTTCCGTGTCCTATTGGCCTGCTGTGTTGGGAATAAAGTCAGGTTCGTGTTTGTTCTCAGATCAGTGGATCACTGCCGATCTTCGTGTCCGGCGCCTAAGATCTGAATAACACCGTCTTCACCTCGGCTTGTGTTTCCACAGCTTCTCTTTGGCCTTGCTCAAGTCTCGTTGAGCGTCTCTGTTTCTCTATTCAGTTTCTCGTTTCATTTCAATCTGTGAGTGCTGACTTCTCCGTCTTCTTCATTGGTTGGTTTTGCTTTGAGCCACCACTTCGAGTGCAGGTTCAACCAGTTGCGCTGTCGTTCCTGGGATCAACTCACCGATCGTTTCGTCGGAGTGTTTCCCATGCCCTCGACGTCGTCGGCTCTTCGTTGAACCAACCCGTGGTGAGCTCAGTTCTCTTGTCTCTGTACTTTTTCGGTCACTTAGCTAAGTTCGCAACTCGTGGCTACGAGTTGGTACTGAAGTCTAAGTTTTCCGTTATGTGCAGGGGTCGTTCCAACTCTAGGCCAAGATCAAGCGGAGTCGGTTGTGACTGAACCCAAGTTCGCGGTTGTTCCGCCATCCCAAGTTCTAGTGCCGTCTTCACTTTCGGTCTTCATCTCTGCAGCTATGCTTCCACCTTGGCTCAAGTTTTGGTGAGCATTTCTGTCTCTTGGTTTCCTTTTTTGTTGGTTAGGCCGATCCATAGCTCGTGCAGTGTCTAGTTCGGTTTCAGGGCAAAGACACGCTGAATCAGTCGTGTCCAAGATCCAGATCGTCTCTTGTGGACCGATCTGTTGAGTTGTGGAATCCAATTCAGTTTTGGGGCAGGGACATGCCAGGTCGGCTGTGTCCAGGCCCCAAACCGTGTTATGCCAGCTGATCTGTGTCCTGCCGTGATCGAGCTAGATTTGGGTCTGGGACACCCGGGTTCGGCTTTGTCCCGACCGCAGTTCTGTTGTGTCGAGTGATCTGTGGGTATTTGGTTGGTGCCGCAGCAATCGGTCTAGTTTTAGGTCGTGGTCACACAGGTTCGTCCGTGTCTGAGCTCTGTTTCGTGGGCTGGCGGGCGGGCTGTGACTGTGCTGCGGGTCACGCAACAAGCGACGTGTCCAAGCCTTCGGACACGCGCGTGAGGTCCGGTTGTGACCCAACCCTGGGTCACGTGGCCGTGATCGTGTCACTCCAGTTCGTTCTCTAGTCATGCAGCCGGTGACCATCCCGTGGGTCACGCGGCAAGCACCATGTCCAAGCCCTTGGACACGTGTCCACAGTTTGGCTGTGACCCAGCTTATGGTTACGTGGCTGTGACTATGACCGTGCCTCAGTTCTTTCTTGTTCAGGCCAACATGTAACTGGAGCCCTGGACATGTGCCGTTTACCTTGTTCGGACCCCGAATCTCACGCGTTCGACCCAGTCCGTGCCTCTTCCTCTTGGACACGATCGTGAGACTGTGTCCTGGAGCCAGTTCTTGTCTGTTCTGTGTGTCCGTTCGTAGGGTCCGTTCTAGTTGTTTTGTCGTCCTTTTTAGTTCCTCACCCGTTTTTCGTGCTGTTTGTCCAGCTGGTGCTGTTGCTGAGTTCTTGAAGACCGTTCTGCACGAGGACCTAGATCTCAGATGAGATCTCGACTCATAAGGCAAGCCGCGCTCCTTGATCAATTTTGGTCCTAGTTTTTAAACTGCATGTTTTGTTTGAAACCATAATTTGCATGCCAACTGTTTTTAAAATATGCTATCAACATTTCCGAGTCGTGCCTATTTATCGTTTCACATATTATGAGCCCTAGAATTGCTTTAGTACTATTATTTTACTTTTATGCTTAGTCATGCTTAGTTGCATTCTTATTTTATCCTTGTCACACTTATCTCACCATAAAATGAATTTGTGTAAAATGTTTACGAACTGTGCTTCAAATGTGTGTGTTTTGCAAATAACTCTATACAAACTATTTAGTTGGGGCAGGCAATAGTATGAGATGCTAGGGGACTCTTGGGAAGTCCCTGTGAGCTTACTTGTTGTGGGTACATGAGAGGTTTCGAGCTTGGATCTTCTGAGAGGTTTGTTGGTTGTTGGCGTAAAGGATGGAGAGTGCCTGCCCTAGCATATGAGAACCGGGTCGTCGTGTCACATGTCTCCAGTGCTTTACCATGCACACCACGTTACCCTAGGCAGAGGCTTGATCTTGAAGCTTGCTGAGACTGGTAGTTTACCCGTGGGTTGACGGTGATGTATTAGTGTGGTGTAGAGCTATGACTCTTCACATGAGATCGAGATACCCCACCTGATTAGTGGTAGGCTCCTCACAGCTCCAGGACCCGGCAGCGTAGGCGACTGGGATCCCTATCCTGGAGGACAGGTAACGCTAGTTAAAACTTATGGATGGGTCTTATGTGGTCACTATATCGGGGGCTGAGGCAGCGGTGCTTGCTATGGTGCCACTTCTCGTGGGTCCAGGTGCATACACTCTGCAGAGTTAAAGTCAATGCGCATTGCCACATCCCGTGTAGGGACACCGCGTGAGAGCTTCCACGATGATTAGTGTTGTTTTCTTCTCTCTACCTTTTGTTTTCAAATGTTTTGGACTCCGGCCTTTGAGCTGTGGTCAGGTGTGAAGATTACATCGGCATTTAAAATGAACCCTCGTTCGGGATAACGGAGATCCCTACGGGGTAAGATAATAAAATTGGACTGTTTTAAAATAAAACTTCTTGCATCTTAAAAGTAAAATGTTTTAAACTTGCATTTAGCACTTGAGCTAGCTTTCATATCCTTGAAACTACCCTTACATGCATACATTGTTGATAGCTAGTGCGCGGTTTGCTGAGTATTCACGTACTCACGGCTTTTCACGCCGTTCTTTTTTAGAGGCCAGCTAGAAGTTTGTTCTTGCCTGCTTTTCGGCTGTGGTTTGAGGTTCGCTCCTGCACTCGAGTTGCCTGGAGGAAGAGGTTCGTCTTGGTGATTGCTTCGCTTGTTGTTCCCGCTGCTGTTTCAGTTCCTAGAATCTCGATAGCCTCATTCCGTCTTAATATGTTCAGTAAGTTTTACGGATGATCCCGTTGAATTAATTTATTTTATCCTTGTTTACTCATTCTGCTAGTGCTTGGTGCCACCGCATGTCCACTTCCAACTCCTCGACCTCGTAGCAGGGGAGCGAGGCTGATGCGTTGCCGATGGAGGCCAGGTCTGTGACGGAGGTGAGTTGGAGCTCGTAGTCGAAGAGCACTGCATCTTCGCCACTAGTGAGTCAAAGGTTGAACTTGGACGCGCGTGGGGCCAGGGCGTGGTGGGTGGGCACTGCAACGCCGTCTAGTAGGAGGACGCTGCGCCGCCATCGAGTAGGGGGACGTCGCGCCGCCGTCGAGGAGGAGGGGCACCGCGCCACCCGCGCCGGGGGTCCAAGGCTGGCACTTGTGTTGGGCAGCTAGGGTTTGCCGGCTGGTTGGGGGCTCTTTTATATATGGTGATGTTCTAGTGGGCTGGGCCTAGTCGCTGAGGTGGGCTGATTTCCGGATAAGGAAAAAACGGAAATTTCTGGATTAAAACGGAATTCCATAAAAACAGACTGTTATCGTTTTCATTTTTTTTCTTTCCTGTTTACATCCGTTTCCATTTTATTCTGCAGATTCAAAAATGAAACGGGAAATATGGTAAACGAAGCACAGTCGGAACGGGAATTATCCATACCGCTTTCAGCCCTATGCGCGGGTAGGCGGCATCGGTGCGGAGGTGACGGTGCGCGATGAGGAGGTCCCTCCTTGGGCGAGGAGCAGCGCACGTACGCAAGGAGCATTGCGGTGCCCTCCTCTTGGTCAAAGATGCTGCCACAGAGGCCCGCACGGTGAGCCATGCGGCGGTCGGCGGTGGCGCGCTGAACTACCAAACAAGGCGCACGGCTGCAATGTGGCATGCTCGATAGGCTTTAGTGAGGAGTTGCAGTGCTGCAGGGGTTCCGCATAAGGCCAGTGGCCATCAGATTCTAGGGGAATCGACGGCGGCACACGGTGATAGATTGCGGAGAAGAAAAGGGGGAGAACTAAAAATGAGGCGAATCCATCTGAAATGGCAGTTGTCATGGTATTGACACGCTATAGCTTGGGCTCACATAGACTCTTTATTATCCTTGTTGGAAGGAGTGGGTGCAGCTATCTGTGTTTTGGAATGTGTTGGCTGTGCGCCAAGGTCCGGTATGGTTACGTGCCAGTACTCTTTGTAGCTCCCAACAAGTTTTTGTTTTTATGATGTATGCTTTTGAAGGAAACATGCTTCTGTTGGAACCAAGGATCAACGAACGATCAAAACAACATAGGAACACGGATACTTTTTACGGCAATGAACGCCGAGGAGCCTCTCACTCCTGTATCTTGGCTTCTCTATTATTCTTTGAACTCGTTACACAGTGAAATATAAGAGGAGACCTTTTGTGGCGACCCACACCAACAGGGTAACGAACACCCCAGCGGCAACACACACCAGAACTCACTCTTTGTCTTATGGCTCTTATAGGCGGTAGCACTAACCCACTGTTGACACCCAAAAATCGTCGAGCCACCGGAGTGTCCGGCACATTGTCAGAGGGTCTGGCAAGCCCTCTTGGGTTTGAGCACTTAGCCAACCCGAGTGTCTGGCAATATGCTGGACTGTCCGTTAAGCCTTCTCTGGTTTGGGCACTTAGCCCATCGGAGTGTCTGGCACCATGTCGGACTGTCTGGCAATCCCTCTCGGGTTTGGACATTCAGCCCATCGGAGTGTCCGGCACAATATCAAACTGTTCGGCAAGCTCTTTTGGGTTCTGATGATTTGCACGATGGACCCTGCGGTGTGACACTAGAGACTCCGGTCAACGGAGTATCCAACACTTTACTGGACACTCCGGTGGTGTCGATTTAGGAAGGTTTTTAGCAGATCAATTCCCATTTGTTTTCTAATTGAGAGGATTCATTGCTCTACAGGGTAAGACCATCCCACCTCTATAAAACAGAGGCTCATGGCCAGTTGAGGGGTATTCCAATCGAACATTTGCCTTTACATTTTTGTCTCTGCAAACCCTAATCCCCTCACTCGATCCCGTTTATTGTTCTTCCTTCGTCCCGATGACGTTTGAAGGCGATCCGACTGGCCTGACCAAGCTCGGATCACCCCTAAGACGATCCTCCTCTGACAGGGTCCTTTCCGAGGCGAGGTTGTCTAGGTGCTGTTCAAATCTAGCGTTGAAGAAGTGTCGGCGTTTCCGCACACGGACGTGCGAGTGGTGTGTTGGCCCGAGATCCATTTTGGCATCAACACACTTTTTGGCTACTCCACTGGGGAACGAGTGATTCCAGTTGCACAAACCGAATCGTCGCTTTCCACCATGACCTCCGAGATCTCAACGACGAACATCGTCATGCCGTCTTTAGAGGAGTTGCTCGAGGAGGCACGCAATGTGTTCCTAGAGCGCCGGAAGGCCTCCGAGGAGGCACGCAAGGCGCGAAAAGAGCGGGAGCTGCAAGAGTACTTGGCATGCTTCAAGAAGGACCGTTACTTTTGAAGACCTTTTATAATACTTTGCCGATATGAAAAAGGTCTTGACAAATGATATGCTAGTGATCAAAGGTAAACAAGTGACACTAGCACTATAGCCACTAAGAGGAATCGCAAGAACAACCTATCACACTACTTAAGAATAAGTAAATGTGAAAAATAAAAAATAGAGCGAAGAGAATGCTCAGCAATTTTCTCGAGTTCTTAAAAGGTTGTCGCCTTCACCTAATTCTTGTTGGACCACTCCTGTCGAAGATTTGGACCCTCCCGCCGTTCTTAAACGATGCTCTCTAGGGTAAGCTTCATTCTCGGAGTGAAGTCACTAGTGTCCCTACTGTAGCACACAATACCCACTTGCAGCAGTAAGCCTTCAAGGCCCGGGCGCTCCCTCTTGATGTGCCTTTCACGCAGAGGACTCGAAATCAATCACAAACTTGGCGACATCTTTCACAATTTTCTTGTAAGCTTGATCACCGACTCCTAAATGATTTAGGCTGCCAAACTAAGAGTATTAGGACAAGATCAGTCCTCTCAAAGCCTCACAAAATCTAGAAGTGTATGAATGCACCTAATTAATCTCCTACTATAACAAAGATCTTCAATCCAGAGTTATACTCTCTCCTTGGTGTCCCTTGTCCTCTCATAAGTTTGTTCTAGCAATTCATACCTTAGGCACACTCTTTAATGTTCCTCTCCATGATTTATATAGGTTATCAACCTATAGACAACCGTTGGAACATGATGTCATAAAGTTGTCTGCTTTTACCAGTCACCGGACTATCCGATGACTCTTCACACCAGACTGTCCGATATACCACTGGACTGTCCGACGACTCCATCTTTCTACAAACCTAAAAAACAACCTCTGTGGCACCAGACAATCTGGTGACTCTCTTTTCAATTCCTAGAAATATTTTTTCTGGACT
Source organism: Zoysia japonica (assembly GCA_001602275.1). NCBI lineage: Eukaryota > Viridiplantae > Streptophyta > Magnoliopsida > Poales > Poaceae > Zoysia > Zoysia japonica. The sequence continues at coordinate 654,358 of BCLF01000042.1, forward strand.
TCATCTCTGTGGACGTCAGACTATCTGTTTGTTGTCCTCACCAGACTATCCGGTGACTCTCTACAGCTGGCTCCATAACGCATCATCTCTAGACTCTGATCTTTTGACTCATCGGCCTGTTCGGTGATTGCTTCTGAAGCCAAAATTTGAGTCGTCGACTTCAACTTGCTTCCTCCGCTATCTTAAATGCTTTCTAAGGTTATTAAGAGCATTCAATACCTCCTAACACTTTATAACTGAGAGAAAATAACTTTACCCTCTTAATAGTACCGGCAATCCTATAAACTCTAGCTAGTTCTTAATCTTGTTCCATCTTCACCCGATGCTGCTCTTTTTGGGATCATCTTTATCATCCATCGAGAAAACCCACGTATTGATGTAGAAAGTGCGGAATGGAACCTACAACATATGAGTTACCTATGGTGTTCACTCAATCATCAAAATCAATGTATATTTTTTAGGAGACTTTAAATGTCATGAAGCTATCACACACATTCCATAAAATTTTACCATGATAACATGATAGTATTGAATGGGCTCTTACTAAGCATCGAAAGTTTTCAACCGATTCTCTTTATAGTCTCTTGCCCAATAGTGGTGTGTGAGGAAATCTGGAACTGCAAGGTTCCTCTCAAAGTTGGCATCTTCTTATGGCAAGCGTTTCGTAATAAATTTCAAACCAAGATACAACTTTGTGAGCGTGGTTGGAAGGGCAGCACACTATGCAGTTTATGTGGTGATGTAGAAGGTATAAAACATGTCCTTTTTTTGTTGCCCAATTAAGAACTTTTGCTGGTGCCTCTTCCAGGAGTTTTTTGGATGGTTGTTGCCCAATTGCGAACTTTTGCTGGTGCCTCCTTTAGGAGTTCTTTGGATGGAGGAACCGTCCATTTTCTATGAAAAATCTGAATAACACCCAGTTGCGCTCACAATTAGGCCTCAAACCGCTTGTTCTTGTTCGTATTTGTAGGTTTCACCTGTTGGGCTCTATGGGAGTATGGGACAGGAAAAACTGAATGCCGATGCAATCCTGTTTTCGTAACAAACCTATTGAAGTTGTAATAAAGCGTGGTGAAAAAGTGAAGGTGGAGACAGTTTTGCAATAGATTCCATCCACAAACTATTATTTTATCTCTCAGACGTCCTAGGTGTCTAATGTGATGGAGTTATGAATTGTATCTAGTAGTCATTTGGCATATTTTGGTTCTGTTACTTTGTTCTGTTTTGCAACTCTTTAGTTTGTAGACTCTATACTGGTCTTAGTTTTTCTGAACTCGTTTTGCGTTCAATATAAGCTGGGCACTTGCTGCCTTTTATCCGTAAAGCGAGGTACCATAAATTAGTAGATTTTTAGGCTCTATTTGGATATTATAGTTTTCAATATCAAATTATTAAGAAATCATGATCTTTTGAGACATTAATTATGGTTTAGCAAAAGAGGTTCTGAGTTTTTTTTTTGGCTCTAAAATGCACTTTCGCTAATGACATGGTTTTTAAAACTCAAATATTTAGTATGTTAAAAAACCTTTATACATTCTAACCAAAATATTTTCCTAAACCTTGATGTTATATATGCAACGTTTTAGTGGACTTGTCTTGCATATTAGATAGAAATAAAAATGTATTAGAAACGGAAAAAAGTGTAACGGAGAACGAAGAAGTAAACTGGGAAAATTTGAATACTCTAAGATGACAATTAATTTGAGACAACTAATTTTGGGCCGAGGGTGTATCACATGATACTGTAGAAAAAAAAGAGAGAGTTCTACCCAGAAGCTGAGAAGCAGAAGGGGAGAGGAGCTGAGACACAATCGATGGAGGACTCGAGCAGCGCGCCGTCCATCTTCCGGAACCGGTACTGGATCCTCCGCCACGGCCGCAGTATCCCCAACGAGCGCGGCCTCGTCGTCTCCTCCCTGGTACGAAATCCACCCGCCTCGGATGCGGTCGTCTTCCAGTTTCCTGTACCCGAGTAACCGCGAATCCAGTCGAAGGATCCAACTGATGCCATATTTCTCTGCTCACGCTTCTTCCTCCGGTAGGAGAACGGCACGAAGCCGGAGTTCGGGCTGGCCCCGTTGGGCGTCGAGCAGGCGCGCGCCGCCGGCGAACTGCTTCGGAAGGTACCTACCGGACTGGGTGCATTGCCTGCCATGGATTACATGCTCGGAATAGTGTACGCAGTGGTGAGAAACTGATTTTGCGTGTGCAGGAACTTGAGGAGATAGGTGTGCCGGTGGATTCTGTCAAGATCAGATATTCGCCCTTCTCGCGAACCACGGAGACTGCCAGAGCGGTTGCGGGTGTGCTCGGCATCCCCTTTGAGGCTCCAAGCTGCAAAGTGAGTCTCTTCATCCCAGTTGTACAAATCTGCCAGTGCTAATGCATGAAAAAGATTCTTAATCTGTCCTGGCTGGCTAACGATGTGTATCAGAACGTAAGAATCGGAATGTGCAACAACAATGCTTTAGAACTTTTGGGTTTCGAACCCTTTTTATGAATAACTGTGGACGCCAACGGAGGCATGATTCATATAGGTATGGAGTAAGCTTGGATTCTGTCAGGCATGAGTGAGTAATTGTGAAGCTCAATTACTTACTCTCCCATGCGCCTACTGACAAAATGTTTAATAAAATTAACTAATTAAGAATATTAAGCTCTACTAACTCATATTGTAAAACATTGAACATAAAAGAAACTTTTGGTGAATTTTGTTTTTCTGGTTTCGTGTGTCCTCTTTTCTCTGCAATTTTCAGAGAAGCCATAGTAAGTAGTACCTGATGTTCGTTTGGCAGAACAAGGTTATTATCACCTGGAATTGTGAAAGGATAATACATGTGGAATGGTAGATATGAACAATTAAGTTGATCTTAGACTCAGTTGATAACAGCTTCATTTTTGCATTTCTATTTAAGTCTACCATCTCTGGTTACCAAGCTCTTTCAAGGATGTTTTCTCTGTTTAACTTTTTGTTGATCTGACTTATATTTTACATACACATACGAGAATGCATCCATTTGCTCAGTGTTATGGGTTATATGAGCAGGTTTATAAATCCCATTTTTTCATATTTCTTCATACTTCCAAACCTGCCGAAGGTTCTCAAATCAGATGTCCCGTTATTCTTGTCGTCTGATTGCCTTGTGACATGGTTCTTTGCAGGCAATTGAGGGACTTCGAGAGCGATACTTTGGACCATCATATGAGTTACTTTCACACGAGAAGGTGAGTCTCCTTTTTACTAGATTTTTTAGATCGTCATATGTGTTACTTGCACACAAGAGTGCTACTGTACTCTAGACCATCATATGTGTTACTTTCACTTGGGAGAGCTACTGTGGACCATATCAGTCGAAAGTGAGTAAACGGTACTATTAAGTATACTATAAAAGACATGGCTGGGGAATGATGAGCAGTGTGTTATTTTGCCAACATATTCATGTCCCAACAAATAGAATGATAAGAAATACATAGTCATAATAGCATCGATGGGCCTATTTTAAAACTGAAAGTAAATTTCAGGAAACGATGACCTTTTCACTGTAATAAAATGAATATACAACTTTCGGTTTCATCATCAGGAAACTATAACTAGTACTCCTAAAACATCAAATTACCACTTTTGGCCCTGGTCTCACCCTCTAACCATTCATTTCAGCAAATGGGAAAAAAAATAGGTGCTTGTGTGGCTAATGGTTGGGCCAGGTCAAGGAGTCGTAGTTTTGTTTTTGACAGGGTACAAGCCTTGCAATAAATATGTAAAATCATTTCGCATATGTTTGTGATCACGGTTTCTGAAATTGAACTTAAGTTCTAGGTTTGTGTTACTCTGATGCGAGGAGTTGTGGTTTCTTAAATTTACTTAATTTTAGACCAATCTATGAATAACAACTCATCAACTTTTACAAGGTTTCTTTCATTTTCCTAGAAGACTTGCTTTGGAATGATTGAAAGAAAAAAGGAAAAAAAGGACAATACTCTAAATATTACTATCAGTTGTTTTTGGAGAAACTTTAACATGAGCTTGAACTTCATTGATAAGTTATCAATAGAGTTTCTCATAAACATTTCCTGTTTTTCCTTTTTCCGATCCAAGAGTCTGTTTATACCAGTTTCTATTTTTCTCAGTCCTCAGTTTGAATTTGCAGGCCTGAAAAATTCTCGAGATATTTTGTTCTTAAATTTTTTTTTTTTGACCTTGTCTAGAATGTTGGAATTCCAACTTTACTTCTTCTGAAGTCCTTTGAAATTGAATCTGGAATGTGAAATGTAAGGAGCTCATGTCCTGCCTTGATTAAGATTTAGTATGAAAATAATTGACCTGGAAGTAATTTTGGAGACTTCAGCGTGAATGGTCAGAGACAGATGGAGTTGGGTTTCCTTTGTGATAATTTGGTGTTTTAGCTGATATCTTCTCACATTGACATCGAGTATTTGGTCCATCTAGCTATCCTGGGATCTAATGGGATTAACAGTGTGCTATCTATTTTGTTGGTGTTCTTATGCATTATCATTCATTCATTCTGGCCAGTTTCTAATCTGGCATGGTGTCATAGTATGCAGAGATATGGGCGATAGACGAAGAAAATCCATATTTTGCTCCAGAAGGTGGTGAGAGTGTCATAGATGTTGCTAGTAGACTTTCACAAGTGCTGTCTTCTACGGATATGGAGTTTGATAGGTATGTGAACGCCTGAATCAACATACTACAATTAAATATTGATATTGCATCAAATCATGGGTGCATACATTCAGAAAAAAATGGAATCTTTATTAGTGACATAGATTTTTCAGTGTGTACCCGATATCATTTTGGAAAGAACAATTGTAAAAGGCTTTGTTGTTTTGGTGGTTGTTGCAGTTGTAACAGTGGCAACCCTGAATGCTATAAACACATTCAGTCATCAATTATATCTGTTAAAATTGCATTTCAAACCTGTTAATAATAATAATAATAATTCTACAGCTTCTGATCTTTGCTAACTAAGAATAAATCTGTGATCACTTTGGTGCTCTGGTCTATTGATTATATGGAATGTGGTATCATGTTACATGTCTTATAATTTTGAAAATACTTTTGAATAAATGTAGATAACTATCATGCATTATGATGTTCAACTCAGCGTAGGCCAGCTATTAACTCTTCATGGAAACAAAATATGATCAGAATTGCTCTCTCTGTAATTACTGAAGCCATGTAGTTTGGCATATTAATCCCTAGATGAACTAATGGCCCTGTCACATGGAACAAGAACAGCTGAGTAACAACAGTATCAACAGCCCATCAAAGTCTGACCTTACAGGAAAATAACAAGCTTAGATGGTAATATTAAGGATTTTACTCTCTGGAGTCTGGAGAGAGCCATATTCATATATTTATGGACATAGTTTCAATAATGAGTTAAATCAAGAAACTGAGACTAACAATGTACTCTATTTTAGTTTACTTGTCATTCAGAAGTCACACGCAAAAACTAAAGCAAGGTGCTGAATGGCACTGCTGCCTCTAAGCAGTAGATGGACCTACCAGCATTTACTCCCATCCCCTATCTCCTCTGTCTGCACCTGATGTCCTTGAAAAAAATCATCAAAGGGGAGATGCAGGCCAGCAGGAAGTGCGGCGACCGCTAGGGGTAGCAGGGGAAAATTTCTGACATTTGTTTTGTTATTGGAGAACGACATGTAAATTGGAACTTTTGGGTGAGGCTAGGACTGTCATGTAAACTGAAATGGAGGGAGTAATGTTTTTGGAGCTGCCTAGGCAAGTACCAGGTGGAAGTCCAAAAGGCTGATGTTTACATTCTAACAGTACTAGTTCACTAAAACTATAGATCTAATGCTCCCTTTGGTAGAGATTCTCTAGCAGTGATTCTCTATGAGAAGTGATTCTCTGATGAGAAGTGATTTAGTGTCAAAGTGATTCTCTATGATAAACTCTTAGAATCCAGAATCTTCTGAAAAACAGCGTGTGGTATAATTTTTCTGATTCTGCCTGAGCATGGAACTCTACCAACCAAAGAGGCCCTAAGTATATCACTTAGCTAATAGTATTATAGTAGACACTGGACAGTAAACACACACCACTTCTACTTTGGCCTTGCTTTTTCATTATTTTATGTTTCTTAACCGTCAGTTGTACTATTTTTATTCCATGCAGCTCACCGGTTCTCTTTGTTAGCCACGGGGACCCACTACAAATCTTCCAAGCAGTACTCAATGGAGCAAATGAGAACTCATTGTTCCTTGAAGCTGTAGCTGACCATAAAATGAGAGACACCATTGTGCCCTCTGTGTTGTCGCAGCATCGGAAGTTTGCACTCCTCACAGGAGAGCTGCGCCGAGTCGTGTGACTTGGTTTTCATTCATTAACACTGCTAGGTAGTAATGTCTAATCATTTTGATCAGCAATATTCATTCCTTTGCAGTTTGCAACTATATTCTATACATATTTAGTCAGCAGTTATAATCTGACACAACAATGTGATGCTTGACGTTGAAATTGCACCTAGAAGGATTAAGATACTTTTGTAATGGTGACTAGAGGCTTGACAATGCCAAGATTCATTTGTTGATTGTTGAAAGTTACACTTATCAATGCATTTTGTCATGAGCTATAACATTATATGCTTCAAACTCTTATGCCTTTTATTCGCTGCCTCTGCACGATCTGGACAAATAGAAATATATTGTTTGTATTTGTGAATAGTGAGATCGATGGCTTTTAGCCTAGTGGTTGAGGAGCTTCAATAGCACTCCTCAGGTCCGGAGTTCGACTCCCTGTGGGAGTGAATTTCAAGATGAGAGTAAAAAAATCTCTTTGACTATTTCACATCAAAGCACAGGTGGTTCAGGTCGTTAGTCGTTCTCACACGAGTTACGGTGTCGCTGTATAAGAGTGAGGCAAGGATTTGGGAGTTTTTTCGATCTGCGTGAGAAGTTATTCTTCTTATTACAATACTGCGAGAGACGGTCTTACTTCGTAGGTCGAGTTTTAGTTTGTTTTTTTTTTATATGGATTCTTATCTTTTGTCCGGTGTTGCGGGGTAGAGGACGGTACACTTCTTCCATTCATCATAGTTTTAATAGCTGTTGGGCCTTACCTCTTTTTGACAGCCTTGATGCCTGGGACAGTGCATTACGTCCTCCGTGCACCGGTGACCTTCTAACATTATATTCGATTATTTATCTTATATAAAAATATAATAAATATCATACATTTTGTATAATTTATTTTATCATTAAAGTTATTTGTATGAAAATAATGTTATAAGTCAACGGTGATAACAATTTAAAAACTGAGTAGTTTTTCTTCTTTGTTTTTTCCGATTTCCAGCAGTGTGTTCAATGGAAAGCTAGGGCCAATTTGTCTCCACCATGCATATACCAACTTGAGATGTTTGAGCATCTCCAAGAGCCTCTCTAAAATAAATTTCAAGTTTTTTTTTTAATTTTAGTTCTTATTTAAGATAAAACATTGCATGAAAAACTAGAGCAATATAACAGACTCTCTAAAACTGCTACTCTTAGAGTTCCTCTGTTTCGGGTGGCGCGAGGTTGTGGGACTCAACGAATACCGACCTGAGTTGATGCGCATGCACCACCGACCCTTCTTCGCCCC
>BCLF01000042.1:662005-684724 GCA_001602275.1 Zoysia japonica
CCCCCCCCCCCCCCCCCCCCCCCTCCCTTTTTTCCGTATCCACCAGATACAACCAAGATTTCCAAGCTATGGCAGCAATACTAGAAAATCAGTCTTTGTGCTCGAGGGGTGGGCTACGCTAATAAGGGTGAGCCAGTAAGGAGAGGCAAGCTAGCAATGAAACATGGGAAGGCGAGGAGTGTGGGAAGGGGAGATGGCGAAGCGCACGAGCGCTCCAAATTTGGAGGGCGAGGACTTCGTGATGGAGAGCTAGGAAAAATAAAGAGTAAAATGGTGAATATGTTGGAGAGATGATTCATTGAAAATTAATCATATGTACCATTACAAATTGTTTTATCCATCAAATTAGACTTGCTCTTACCTTCTTTCTTAGATCAACTTAGCACTGGCACCTCCCACGTCGTGGCTAACAATCGTGCCCTCCCCACTCTCTAACACTACCTCTTGCCACCCACCTCACCTTGACCTACCCTTTCAGTAACCACTCCTGATGTGATAACCTGTCAACAGCAGAGTTATAAGGTGGACCGTGGGCTACTATCTGAGATTTAGCCCAGCAAGTAGCACCCTCGGTTGGCTCAGCCAGCCAGTTCCAACTAGGGTTTAAAAACTAGCACTGTAGAGGCTTTTGAAATTGGTAAAAATTGGTAGGTTTACCATTGCTTCAATACCTAGATCCGGTTTTTAATGAAAATCAATTGTCCAATAAAACTGGACCGGATCGGTTTCACCTAAAACTGTGAAAATCAGCCAATTTTCAATAGTTTTTTTTAACCCTAGTTTTCAACTCATAATCGACTGAGTCGACCTAGCTAGTGCAGAGAGATACTTGAAGTCAAAACCAAGAAGTAAGACGCAAACCTAAATGCAAAGTTATTTTTTTTTAAGGTCAATACGCCCAGGAGAGGGCCTGGTTTTCATTCATATGCAAGAAATTTTACATGAATTGGCCCATGAAAGCAAATTACACAATATTAATTCCTTGAAAGGGCAGCCTTCAATGTGCCGATAATTTGAGCAATTAAAAGGATTTTCCGTGCCAACAAAAATCAGAGCATTCTTTGACAAGGCATCAGCCATAAAGTTGCTATCTCTACCAATATGCATCACTGTGCCCTGGATTTGATTTAGGATCAATATAATATCTTTTGTAGTATTGATGATTCTCCAATCTGAGGCATTTTGTTCAGGATTTTGGACGTAGGATATCAGCGGCAGGCAATCTGACATGAAAATGCAACCTGTAAGCTTCAAAGTTGTTGCGATGTAAATCCCCAAGTGTAAGCTCAATGCCTAAGCATGAATTACTGAACCAAATGCAAAGTTTTTGAGAGGAGTGAGTAATATTGAAGTCCTGGATAATACGTCGTTTGGATGTCATCCATGTTATTCATGAACCAGTCAATGTCAGCTACTGCATGTAGGAGTACCACGTAAAAACTTTGCATCTCCATGATAGTTCCAGTACCCATCCAAACGCCGCAGTACGAGGGGTACTGGTGTGCGAAAGACATTGCCGCCGCATGCGCCACAAGCCTATCCCTGATTCCCTGTCACACACAGAAACAAAGGACGCATCTCGCATGTTCGCCACAGCGCTCTGATCCAGCTGCGAAAGCATTACTAGCTCCTCCCTTATCCGCTCCACCGCAAAGCCCCCACGAGAAACGCCGACGAGCATGGAGAAGAAACAGGGCGCCGTGGCCGTCGTCGGCGCCGGCGTGAGCGGCCTCGCCGCGTGCAAACACCTCCTCGAGCGCGGCTTCCGGCCGGCGGTCTTCGAGGCGGACACCGTCCTCGGCGGCGTGTGGGCGCGCGCCCCGGACTGCACGGCGCTGCAGACGCCGCGGCCCTTGTACCAGTACTCGGACTTCCCGTGGCCGGACACCGTCGCCGAGGTGTTCCCCGACCGCCGCCAGGTCGCCGCGTACCTCGATGCCTACGCGCGCCGCTTCGGCGTGCTCGGCTGCGTCCGGTTCGGTCGCCGCGTGGTCGGGATGGAGTACGACGGCGTCGACGAGGACGCCGTGGCCGCGTGGGACGAGTGGGCCGGGAACGGCGAGGCGTTTGGCTCCGGCGCTGGCCAGTGGCGTCTCTCTGTGGCCGACGACGAAGGACGCGTCGAGGTGAGATCTCTTAGCTAGCTAGCTCCTCGATCGAGGCGCACGTACTCTGTTCATGCATGGTCGTGTAAATTAAGTTGCCTGACTCACCTTATAACTTTTTTGTTAAAATAATAGTTTTGTGAAAGTGTAACTTAAATATTTCTTTTATTTTAAGATATTAACATCATTTACTTCTAACATCAATTTTGATAATTCGTATTATTTAATAATAATATAATAAATATCAAATATTTTGTTGTAATTTGCTTTATTATTAAAGCAAATTTAAAATATAATTAATAATTTTACATAATTTTAATAAATTTTTTTAGTAAGATGAATAGTCAAAGATGAGATAAAAAGTCATTGATGTAAATATTTTAAAATCGGAGAAAATATATAGTTTTACAATAATTCATCATAGTAGGTGTAGTTTTGTAAAATTTTAGAAAAATATCACCAAAGTGAAAGTAAAATTTCAAGTTCCGCGACAATAGTATTTTTTTTTTCTGTTTCACCCTCGTCTTCGTCGAGAAACGACCTGTCAAACTGAGTACGGCTTGCCGTCTGGTTCGAGTTTAGCGTGCCGTATCTCAGCTCCTTTCTTTTCTGCGTCACTTGGGAAAACGCCCCTAAAAGTGATAGATTGGATTACATGACAAAAATGTATTTAGAATTGTTTTTTTTATAAATCTGACGAATAAATTTTTTTCACAGTCATCTTTTATAAATTCTTTCGGATAAATTTTTTCAGATCTTCGGATCTTGAACTCACAAAAATCATTGTTAGTTAATAAAATACAACAAATTGAAACAAATATATGAAATCCAAACAAGGTTGTTGAAAAATAAAATAAATTTGTTTCAGACGAATATATTATTTTTCTAAATTAATATTTTTTAGCATTAGTATAAGCATGAAACTAGCGACGGACAATAACACTGTTCGCTTCATTCAGCGTCGCGCGTGGTCCAGCTGATAGCTTAGTTTGGACCATGAATGCATGAACCCCTGCCACTGAGGCCTACTTTTGAACTAAGAATTTTCGGGCAAGAATCTCACACGAATTTCATAGAAATCAGTTCAATTTTACAGAAAAAACATAAAAATTAAAAAAAAATTGTTCCAAAGGAGGGCTGAGTCTCAAAAAAGATATATAAAAAAAGAACCCAGGCCACTTCTCAGTATCTGGGCGACACATCAATGTGGGGTCGAGGGATTTCCCCGGCAACCAGTCATCTCTTCCGCCTAGCTTGCCCATGAAAAATCTGATCATCATTGCTAGTACTTGGATTATGAACTTTACAGTATTATGAGTGTTGCTCGGTCTCAAAATACAAGCAATTCTAAGGTTGATTGAAGTGAATTTCATTCAACTTTGACTAACAATATCTAAAAAAATTAAATGATTTCTATAATCAGGAGGTATATGTTATGAATGTTTAACATCATAAATTCTTAACTGTTAATAGTCAAATAAGTTTGACTATGGTTATACCTAGAAATACTTATGTCCTAGGACGGGGGAGTACTTTATATATTACATCAATAGTTTAAATGCGAGGAATGAATTCGAAGTTCAAATGTAAGTTTATATTACGTCAAAAAAAAACTAGAGGGAGTATATGGTTTTATGATAATTTTAGTTTTGTAAAATTTTAGAAAAATATCACCAAGATGAAAGTAAAATTTCAAGTTCCGCAACAGTAATCCCTTATTTTTTCTGTTTCACCCTCGTCTTCGTCGACAGACGACCTTTCGAAAGTCGAAACTGAATACGAGTTGCGGTCCAGTTCGAGTGTAGCGTGCCGTGCTATGACGGACAAGAATTGTTCAGTTTCATCCAGCGTCGCGCGTGGTCCAACACATGCAGGAACCCTGCAACCTTGGCGACAGATCAATCTGGGGTTGAGGGAGTCCCCCGGCCGTCAACCCGTCATAACTCTTCCGCCTAGCTTGCCCATGCATGGAAATCTGATGATCATTGCTAGTAATTGGATTATAGAACTTTATACTATGAGTGCTGTACTTAGTAAGTTTACGTATTTTTATACGGTACATCAATAGTTTACATGCAGGTAACGACTTCAAAGTTCAAATGTAAATTATTCTTTTCCAGTGTTAATTAGCAGAAACGTCAAACAGCTTGTAAAAAATAGCTTAGATAATTTTTTTTCTTTGTGAGTGACCTTGTAAAAAAACAGGGTGTGCCAAAGAAACTGCTTCCTTGAGTTTATTTATATGTATAAACTGGTAGATGGAGTACTAGGTAAATTCTAAATTCGACCATACACTTAAAAGCTACAATGTTTGGCCATCCAATATGACAGTATATTTTTCAGAACCAATTTAGTATTCTACAGCCATACTCACTCCGTATAAATTTGAAATAATAAACGCCAACAATTTTAAACCTGAGAGTATAAATGTAGTTGTTTAATTCAAATTCTTCTCCAGACGCACAAGGCAGACTTTGTTGTTCTCTGTATCGGGAGGTTCAGTGGTGTACCCCACATACCAACGTTTCCTCCAGGCAAAGGTCCAGAAGCGTTTGACGGCCAGGTGATACACTCCATGGACTACGCCAAGATGGGCACCAAGAAAGCCAGGGAGATGCTCAAGGGAAAGAGCGTGACTGTCGTCGGCTACCTGAAATCAGCATTGGACATTGCTGCTGAATGTGCTGAAACAAATGGTAACTCATCTTTATTCTTTGTGGAGCAACAATTGCATTTCTGAATAAATCAAATTGAATTAGTTCGGGAAACGTTATCTGATGAATTTCGCATTTTCTCGTGTTTAACTGTACTATATATCCTTTTTTTGTACAATTATGTTAACGAAAATTCGGAAGGTTGCTGTTGACACATTATTTGTTCGTTTGTCTTGTAGGCACTGCTCATCCATGTACGATGGTGGTCCGCACAAAGCATTGGGTCATACCGGACTATTATGCATGGGGAGTCCATATATCTTTGCTATACCTAAATCGCTTTGCAGAACTCCTTATCCACAAGCCCGGTGAAGGCTATCTTCTTTGGCTCCTGGCCATCCTACTCGCTCCATTGGTAATTCAGTATCCTTATTAGAATGAAAAAGTTTTAGGGCATTTTTGGATACATTTTAGAAGCAAATCATGGTTTAGAAAAATACTTAATTAGCTAGGTAGCAGAAAGCAAAGAGATGTTTGGACATAACAAATCTTATCGTATTGAGAACCGTGGTATTGCTAAATTGCAACCGTTTTGGAGTTTTAAAAACACCATTCGCCCTTATATCTTTTTTTTCTAAACCGTGGTTTGCTTGACATTGGCTTGTCAAACCATGATTTCTTGATACTTAGTTTTCGAAAACTACTCCATCCAAATAGGGCCTTAAGTACAAGGCTAGACACGCATCTATAATGTGTTCATGCATTTTCGCAGAGATGGCTATTTTCAAAATTTGCTGAGAGTTACTACTCAATCCCAATGAAGAAGTTTGGGATGGTGCCTGACCACAGCCTATTCGGGGCATTGGCTACATGTTTGGTTGCCATTGAACCGAAGGATTTCTACGAGAGACTGGAAGAAGGCAGCATCATTCTGAAGAAATCAAAGACATTCAGCTTCTGCAAGGAAGGTGTTCTTGTGGAAGGTCAATCGTCGCCGATAGAGAGTGATGTAGTGATCTTTGGAACTGGGTTTAGGGGGGACATAAAAATCAAGGAGATGTTCACATCAGAATACTTTCGAGAGGTCTCAATTGGTTCAGCATCCACTACAGTGCCTCTCTACAGGTCAGTGACGTTGTTTCATGTCTGTTCTGTTATACTCTTCCTGGGATCGCCTAGGGTCCAGATCAGAGAGCCGGGGTGAGGATCGAGAGAGTTCTGTGGTGTTTGGTGTTCATACCTTCAGATCCCGTTGCCATTGCCGTCGGGGTAGAGGTCCCGGCCATCCGCCCGTGGGTTGGGGAGGTCTTTCGCTAAAGGCAGCGACGGTCGGTGTAGACGGGCGGCGGCGATGTCAGCGGTGGTGCTGTTCAGATGAAAGAGAGGTCGACGGCGACCTCCTAGTGGCGTCGACCTGGTGAAGGAGAGGCGGCGATGTCCCTGGTCGTCGTTTTGGTGGCGGCGTCCAGAGGTGGCGGCGGCGTGGTGGAGCTATCCCGTCGCTACAGCGCCCCTGCAGATCGGTCTAGGGTTTTGTCAGTGGGTTGTGGCGGCACAAACCACTTCGGTATTCGTACCAGCCGGCGCCCATCTCTTTTTATTGTGACGCTGGCGATAGGGGCCCACCAGCTATATTAGGCTGGGCGCCCCCGATCAGGGTGCGTGGAGTCAACGGTCTATTAGGCCGTTGGGCCAAATTCGATGGAGATCAATTTTTAACATTCTTCTCTTTGATCTCAACTTATACTTTTATCTTTAATACTTTAACTTTACTCATTTCATTACAGATTAATGCATAGAACTATCTCATCATCACGGTCAAACGCCGATAGATTTAATAGCTACAATACACCTTTCTGTTCTGAAATGGTTACTACACTTTTGGGCCATTTTTTAGTTCAGGATTCATAGGCTTTCCCTTAAACCTATGCCGGCAACATGTTCAATGAATACTTTGGGTGGTAAGCCTTTAGTAAGCGGATCCGCTAACATCTTTGCGGTACTTATATGCTCAAGACTTATAATTTGATCCCGAACTTTATCTTTCACAACGTAATACTTTATGTCAATGTGTTTGACAGCACCACTTGACTTATTGTTGTGTGCATACGTTATTGCGGGTTCATTATCGCAGTACAACTTAAGTGGTCCATAGATGTCGTCAACCATTTTTAAACCGGGTATGAATTTCTTAAGCTAGTTCACCTGTCCCGTAGCCTCATAACATGCTACAAACTCGGCATATATTGTGGACACTGTAGTGACGGTTTGCTTTGAGCTTTTCCACGAATTAGCTCTTCCAGCGAGAGCAAACACATCCGGATGTTGACTTTCTATCATCTTCAGCATAATCAGAATCTGTGTTCTCTACTATATGGAGTGAATCTGATCTTCTGTATGTCATCATGAGGCCTTTTGTTTCTTGCAAATAACGTAAGACTTTCTTTACCAATTTTCAATGTTCTATTCCAGAATGCTCTGAAATATGCCAAGTAACCCGGTAACAAATGCCAAGTCAGGATGTGTATACACTTGAGCATACTGTAAGCTTTCGACAACTGAAGCATATGGAACCGATTTTATTTGATCGATCTCATACTGGTTCCTGGGGCATTGAAAATCCCTATATCTGTCGCCCTTGACTATAGGTGCAGGTGAAGGACTACATTTATGCATACCAAATTTCTTTAACACTTTCTCTATATATGCTTTTTGTGACAGTCCTAATACGTCTTTGTTTCTATCTCGGTGAATTTCGATTCCCAGAACGAATGAAGCTTCACCAAGATCTTTCATATCAAAGTTTGAGGACAAAATTTTCTTTGTCTTCAGTAGCAGACTGATGTCACTACTAGCAAGTAGGATATCATTCACATACAGGATTAGAAAGATAAATTTTCCATCTTTAAACTTTGAGTAAACACAGTTGTCCTCTATATTTTCTTTAAACCAAAATTTTCTTATTGTACTGTCAAACTTCAAGTACCATTGTTTTGAAGCTTGCTTTAATCCATAAATCGATTTTTTAGGCGGCATCCCATTCTTTCATTTCTTTCCACGACAAAACCTTTCGGTTGTGCCATATCAACATTTTTCTCCAAGTCCTCATTGAGGAATGCCGTCTTTACATCCATCTGATGTAACTCTAAATTATAATGCGTCAGTAATGCCATTATGATTCTGAAGGAATCTTTACATGAGACTGGAGAAAAGGTCTCATTATAATCAATCCCTTCTCTTTGCGTAAAGCTTTTTGCCACGAGTCGTACTTTATATCTTTCTACATTCCCTTGGGAGTCGAGTTTCGTCTTGTAGACCCATTTGTAGCCTACTGTTTTGGCTCCTTTAGGAATTACTTTCAAGTCTCAGACTTTATTAGCCTTTATGGACTTCACTTCTTCTTCCATGGCCTCAAGACATTTTGAAGAATTTTCACTTCTCATGGCTTCTTCAAATGAGGTGGGATTATCCTCTATTTGAAATTTCTTTGTTTGATAAATTTCATAGTCATCAGGAATAGCCGATCTTCTTATTCTTTGAGACCTCCTCGGGGCCTCTTTATTTAGTACATTTTCTGTTTGAGGCTGTTCTTGCTCCCCCTCATCTGTGGCAATAGGTTCTATAGGATCCTGAAGAACAGGTTCCTCATTCATATTTATTGTGGTCACAGGAGGAACAATAACAGGTGCTTGCACCACAGTATCTTGCACTGTCGGTGCAGCGACAGCAGGTAGTGTAAAGAATGACTCTTGAATCATCGAAGCGGGCGCATACGCCTGCTTCTCTTCAAAGTCAATCTCTCGAACTACCATACTCCCCTTCATTTTCTCATCATCTAAGAAGACAGCGTGTCTTGTTTCTACAAACTTTGTATATTTGTCTGGACAGTAGAAACGAAAACCTTTTGACTTTTCAGGATAGCCAATAAAATGGCAGCTTACTATTTTGGGATCAAGCTTTCTAAAGTTTGGGTTAAATACTTTTGCCTCAGCAGGACTGTCCCACACACGTAAGTGGTTTAGTGAGGAAACTCTTCCTATCCAAACCTCGTACGATATTTTGGGCATCGACTTACTTGGTACTCCATCCACAAACTCAGTGACAATGTAGAATAGCTCATCATACTTCGTACCATATCTATTAGAGTACGGTTACGTCTTTCAGCTACTCTATTTTGCTGAGGTTCGCTCGGTGCAGAATACTGGGTCACTATTTCATTTTTCTATAGAAACCTTGCAAAAGGTCCAGAAACTTACTCCCCCCCACGATCAGATTGGACTATCTTAATCTTTAAGTCGTGTTGGTTTTCAACTTCACCCTTAAATATCTTAAATTTATCCAAGGCTTTATTTCTTTCTTTGATTGGATAAATATAGCCATATCGGGAGTAATCATCCGTGAATGTTATGAACGAGTCATAACCATCTACACTTTTCACAGGAAAGGGACTACAAATATCTGTGTGAATAATTTGTAGAACTCATGTGCTTCTTTTTGCATCTTTCTTAATTTTCTTTACATATTTTTCTTTGATGCATTCTCTGCATTGTTCTAAGTCTGAGAATTCTAGTGGAGGAAGAATATCATTCTTAACTAGTCTTTCTATTCTCCCCCTCGAAATATGGCCTAAATAACAGTGCCATAATTTCGACGACGCATCTAGAGTTCTTTTTCGTTTTCTGTTTACACTCGTAGACGAAGATTCATTTACTTTCTCGCACGCAATGTTGCCATTATCGCATACGACATTCACATCATCACGTTGTGATAACAAATAAAGCTCATTTTGTAAGATGGCAAGACCAACACATTCTTTATTAAATATTATTTCACACTTGTCATTTCCAAAATAACAATCATAACCATCATTGTCCAAACATGAAACACTAATACAATTCCTCTGTAGAGAGAGAACATAAAGAACATATCTAAGTAAAAGAGTAAAGCCATCAGCTAGCTCTAATGAAAGATCGCCAACGGCTTCAACTTCAGCTTGAACTTTATTTGTAACTTTAATGCATCTTTCTCTTCTTTGCGTAGTCCTCGTCGAACGGAATCCCTGTAAAAAATTAGCAACATGAACAGTTGCTCCTGAGTCAATCCACCAAGTAGATTTCGAATATTGCACATGCAGAGATTCATTTATAAAGGTAATAATGTTCTCACCTTTCTTTGCCATGATCATCTTTAAATAGGAGGGACAATCCTTCTTGTAGTGTCCCGTCTTCTTGCAGTGAAGACACTGGTCCTTGTCTACTGCAAATTTGTTCTGTTGAGGCTGATGGACAGGGGCTTTTTCCTTGTTTTTTGAGGAGTGACTGTTGAAATTCTTTCTTTTGTTGTCCTTCACATAGTTGATATAACCACCATGTGAAGCTTTAATTTTGTCCTCCTCTTGCACACACATAGCTATGCACTTTTCCAAGTGCCATGTCTCGAGTTGCATGTTGTAGTTGACAACGAAGGTGTCAAACTCTTTTGGCAAAGAAGCAAAAATTAGATAGATAAAGATCTCATCTTTAAGACCCAGATCCATTGGTTTGAGCTTGAATGTTATATTGCTCATTCTTAGTATGTGCTCTCTTATGCCACCGTTATCACCAGAGTACCTTTCTGTCACAAGTTGCTTAATCACTTGTGTAGCATATATCTTTGAAGAGCCAGTAAACTGACTCTTTATTCTTTCAAGGTACTCTGTGATAGTGTCACACTCTGAGATTGAGCCCACAATTGCAGGTTCAATTGTGTTCTTTATCACAGCCATACACTTCTTGTTGGCTGTGATCTATTTTCTATGCTCAAAGTCATAGGACATCTTTAAGGAAGCATAATCCCTCTGTCTAGTTTGCCAAACAGCATCAGTCTCATCATCTTTCCTCACTGGCGCTTCAGGCTCAGTGGGGCATGCTGTGATGAGAACCCAGTCCACCTCAGCCAAGATAAATGCTAGGTCTATCTTTTTCTTCCACTCTCCATAGTTGTCACCTTTAAGAGTAGGGATCTCTTTGATACAACTCATCAAGTTGTATTCGCTTGAAAATAAATCAAATAAAGTGAGAACATGATAACAATAAAATTATATGCCTTATTTTCAACGTTGGTAAAAAATATGACACATAATTTTGTCTTATATATTAAATCTACATCACCGTTGGGCAGAAATAGACATAATGCATATTAATATCAATTACAAAATTATAATACTGCTATTACCAATGTTGGTCAGAAAATAACTATATCATAATTATTTGAAATTTATTACTATTTTTTCAAAATTAAATTCTCCCGTTGGTTCGAATTTAATAATGAAAAATAATATTCTTTAAGTACGCAGCGAAAAATAAAATTTCTTTAATTTTCAGAAGCATTTACTTTATTTTTCTATTCTGTCAAAAATATCTTGTTGGTTCAATTTTTGACAGATTTAATTAAGCCAAAAATTAGCAAAATTATCTATTAAAAAATGCCACTGAAAAAAAGAAAAAATCTCAAATTTGGGCTTTTTCTCTCTTTTGGCCCACAGGAAACAGTGGCGCGCGGCCCAATAGCGCGCGCGGCCCAGTGGTGCCTGCGCAGCCCACCGCCGCGCCTCCCCCTTTTTTTGTTTTTTTTTCTTCGGCCGAAATCCGGCCCACTCTGGCCTTTCGGCCTGGCCCAGCGGCCTTTTGCTTTTCGCGGGAGACAACCTGGGCCCAGGCCAGGATTTCTCAATCCCGCCTGGGCCACTTTTGGCCCGTCCGGGCGCCGTTTGCCGCCAACCGTTGCGCCGGCCGTTGCGAGCCGCCGCGCGCCATGGGGCCGCGAGCCGCCGGGCTTTTCTTTTCTGTTCTTTTTGGCGTAGGTCTTTCATGGGGCTCGAGGGCCTCCGCCAAAATGAAGTCCGGCCGATGACGTAGCCGCCGGCTACATCTTTTCTTTTTCACTTTTCTGTGATGCTTGTGGCAGCTAGGGTTAGGGTTCGAGTCTCGGTAGGTCTGTGAGCTCTCTGGATCTATCTTCCTCGGATCGCCTAGGGTCCAGATCAGAGAGCCGAGGTGAGGATCGAGAGAGTCTGTGGTGTTTGGTGTTCATACCTTCAGATCTCGTTGCCATTGCCGTTGGGGTAGAGGTCCCGGCCATCCGCCCATGGGTTGGGGAGGTTTGCGCTAAGGGCAGCGACGATTGGTGTAGACGGGCGGTGGCGATGTCAGTGGTGGTGCTGTCCAGATGAGAGAGAGGTCGACGGCGACCTCCTAGTGGCGTCGACCTGGTGAAGGAGAGGCGGCGATGTCCCTGGTCGTCGATTTGGTGGCGGCATCCAGAGGCGGCGGCGGCGTGGTGGAGCTATCCCGTTGCTACAGCGCCCCCTGCAGATCGGTCTAAGGTTTTATCGGTGGGTTGTGGCGGCACGGACCACTTCAGTATTCGTACCGGCCGGCCCTCACCTCTTTTTATTGCGGCGCTGGCGATAGAGGCACACCAGTCATATTGGGCTAGGCGCCCCCGATCAAGGCGCGTGGGGTCAAGGGTCTATTAGGCCGTTGGGTCAAATTGGGTGGAGATCAATTTCTAACATGTTCTTTTAATTTTCTGGCCATTAATTTGTTTGCATATCTGTTCTGCTTTGGCCATTTCAGTATCGATTGAATTTGAAACCATTTTGCTTGTTCTTGCATATAATTCTCAGGGAGTGCATACACCCCAAGATCCCGCAAGTAGCGGTTCTCGGATATTCAGAGAGCATTGCAAATCTGTACACGACAGAACTTCGATCAAAGTGGCTGGCCCATTTCTTGGACGGTGGCTTCAGATTACCAAATGTAATGTCCATGCAGAAGGATATCATGGAATGGGAGAAGTACATGAAGAGGTATGCTGGCCCGTACTTCCGTAGGTCCTGCATTGGGACCCTTCACATCTGGTACAACGATCAGCTGTGCAGGGATATGGGGTGCAACCCTAGAAGAAAGAAAGGCTTTATTGAGGAGCTGTTTGGGGTTTATGGCCCTGCTGATTATGCCGATATTTACCCCAAGAAAGAGTTGTGATCCTTGAATTTCACTTCTCGTGCCAGCAGCAAACTATTTCTGTGTTCTCGATGGCTACTATTGAACAAGGGTTTAAACCTATTTAATAATTGTTGTAATGATTCCAACGCTAAAAATATTGTATATGTTAACATTTCTAAGTCGGTCAGTGTGTAAAAGCTACGTATTTTGACCCACGGTAATCAAAGACTTGCTGCAACTAGTATGTTCCAGTTTTGGTTACTGCAAGAACTGTTCGAACTAAGATTTATAAGTTTTCTATCTAGTACCAGGATTTCTTTCACATATTTCGACCTGCTGCAGATCTTTAAACGTAATTTAAGTCGTGCAGGCATCCAGATTTATGAGAAAATATTGTATGAAATAAGTAAACAAAAGAAAGCCAATCCAGCCTTAAGCCTCAAAATTTGTTGGTATGGTGTTAGGAACGCATTAAGAAAGAGTAGTGCGCAATAGTTAGTCATGCAGGTTTAGTTTCATCAGTTTCTTATTGTAGGTTTTAAATTCTAAAATATTTATATAGTCAACATTATCATATTCGACCAATCATTTTATTCAAAATATCTATTGAAATGTTAAACTTATTAGTTGAATTTCAAATAACTTTAAAATAAAGAAATTATAATAAAACATTTAATATTATCATATTTTTTAAATAAGTTGAATTATCAAAGTTAACATTAAAATTTAACAATGTTGATTTTTTAAAACTGGAGGGGGGTAAAAACAGTCCATTGCTTCACCACACGTCGATTTAGGAGAAAATCAAATCAGGAGAAAGTGGCATCCACATTCCAGAGCCGTTGAATAAACCCTCGCTCGGGTCCCCAACACGTCGCTCTCCTCTGGAGACATCCCTTGCTTTCTCCACGCCTCCACTCCATTCGATTCTTCTTCCCTCCCTTTTCTTCCTCCTCCGTTCCCAACCTAGTACACTACTACAAAGGCAGCAGCGCGCAGAGCAAAGGTCCCCTGCTTCTCCTCCATCCACGTTGCCTCGTCTTCTTCCATCTCCACGTACGGCGACCATTTCCTACCGCAGCGGCAGCAATGGTGGACGCGGAGTACATGGCGGAGATCGAGAGGGCGCGGCGCGACCTCCGCGCCCTCATCTCCAGCAAGAGCTGCGCGCCGATCATGCTCCGGCTGGCGTACGCCCCCTAGCTACCTCCCCTGCTGTTCTGTTCTTGTTCAGTTCCTCC
This sequence comes from Zoysia japonica, assembly GCA_001602275.1. Taxonomy (NCBI): domain Eukaryota; kingdom Viridiplantae; phylum Streptophyta; class Magnoliopsida; order Poales; family Poaceae; genus Zoysia; species Zoysia japonica. The sequence continues at coordinate 675,994 of BCLF01000042.1, forward strand.
TCGAGCAGGAGACATCATGTGCGTGGTGCAGTTTTGAGAAACTTAACGACGGTGCAGATGGCATGACGCTGGCACCTACGACAAGAGGACCAAGACCGGAGGACCCAACGGGTCCATCAGGTTGCCGGTGGAGTACGGCCACGCTGCCAACGCAGGGATCAAGATCGCCATCGACCTTCTCGGTCAGCACCTCTTCTCTCTCTCCGATGCATCTTCTCGTCCAGATTTTTCAGTCTCAAGTGGACACACTTGCAGCTGTCTAGTGAAAATATTTACAACTCCATTATCTTGAAAACAAGAATGTTTACACCTGCTCTGCTTACTCATTTACAGAGCCGATTAAGCAGAAGCACCCCAAGATCACGTACGCAGACCTGTACCAGGTAATTCAATCAACTACATTCGCAGGTTGTGGAATTTATAAACAAGCCAATAATGTTTGTTTAACTGAGCTTTGTCGAGTACCAGCTCGCCGGAGTCGTCGCCGTCGAAGTGACTGGAGGACCTACAATAGACTTTGTTCCCGGCAGGAAGGTAAGTGAAATTATGAAATGTGAATTAGCAGAATAGCTAGACTGCTTCGGCAGAGGATCAAATGGAAATGGAGTCATCTGATCAAGTTTGGTTTATTCTATTGCAAAACCAGGATTCTTCAGTTTGTCCGGAGGAAGGGCGCTTGCCGGATGCTAAGCAAGGTGCTTCGCATTTAAGGGATGTCTTCTACCGGATGGGATTGTCTGACAAGGACATAGTGGCACTCTCTGGAGGCCATACTCTGGTACATTTCAATTTCATTCCTCATCACGTATTATAACTAGCATAATTTTTTAGTATGCAAAAGTTCAAATATATAAAAGAATATGCTTTGAATTAGATCGATGAACTTTATTTGGTTGGTTCGATTAAGAATATCTATTGCATCATACCGTTTTCAGGGGAAGGCACGTCCAGACAGGTCGGGATTTGATGGCGCTTGGACCAAAGATCCGCTAAAATTCGATAATTCTTACTTCGTGTAAGCCGATCGAGCGCATACTTGTTCAACAACCAGAAACAATATTGCGTCGCTGTTCAATTTTCTTTGAGTGTGGAGTAGAAACGCCCAAGGGTATGCTCATTCATCCTTGCATCTCCAATGTTGCAGTGAACTTCTGAAAGGCGACTCGGAAGGTCTCCTGAAGCTGCCAACTGACAAGGCTCTTGTGGAAGATCCCGGTTTCCATCGTTATGTCGAAATATACGCAGAGGTACTGCTGATTCTTAGTTATTTTCAGCATGCTCCTTTTCCATATCATGTAATTCGATCACAGGATTATACTGCAATATAAAATTTCATTGGATAAACTGTATAAGTAAAACATAAATAATCCAACTGTAAGATAAAGCGTAGTTACTACACAATGGATGGCAGAAGAATCTTAGGAACTTTACAAAGATCATATGAACTGGGTTCCTTTCGTATGGCATTAATCCTTGTTTGCTGCTCACTGAATGTTTGGACGATATTTGTGGCAGGACGAAGAAGCGTTCTTTAGGGACTACGCGGAGTCACACAAGAAGCTCTCGGAGCTGGGTTTCACACCCCCTCGCTCTGCTTTCTCGTGCAAATCTGGTGACAAGCCAAAATTACTGATGCAGGCTGCTGCTGGGGTCGCAGTTGCTGCCGCTGTTGCAGCATGGGCATACCTCTGCGAGTCCAAGAAGACCATGGGTTAACTGAATTAAATTCATCAGCATGTCCACTGGGAGGGCTCGAGCATAAGGACTCGAAATGTTTCAATGTTATGCACGTGTATTTGTATCGCCTTGTGGTTCATGTCTTCATGAATGTTACCGTACATTGTAGTTTATTATGATGTGTGTGAGGTTGTAAGAGAATGGAATAACGATAGTTATAACACAAACCAGAAAAATAAGCAATACCGAAATCAGTATGCTTGGTGGCTGTGATTGACTTGGTACAAAATTTCACTGACCTCCTATTTTCGTTGTCACTGATTGCATTCCAACACACAGAAAAAAAAACATGTGTGCTTTTCTCCAGCCTTCTTATGATCTTTTAAAATGTAATTCCTCTTGTTGTCGTCGTTGATTTTAACATTATCTTTGACTATTCGTCTTATTAATTTTTTTTAACAAATATCAAATACTCTGTTATAAATTGCTTTATTATTAAAGTTATTTGAATCACAAATTACAATTTTATATATTTGAATTATTTTTTTTAATAAGATGAATGATTAAAGATATGTTAAGAAGTCAAAGGCAACAACAAACGGAGGGAGTATCATAATGGGATAAGATGCGCGTCAGTTACAGCTGAGGGTGCCGGTTGATAAACACACCCCATCATCTACCATTCTAACCACAAATGTGAGAACAAAAACGGTAATAGGCAATAATTGTTGCTTACTACCCGGTTGTAAGGGTGTTGAGTCGATAGTAACTGAATTGCGCTACTAACGGTCATAATTTTTTTTACAATATTTGTATTGTATCACAGCAAAGATCTCCATCAGGTAACCGTCCCCTGCTTGCTGACCCCTGCCTTTTGCCTGAACTTGTAGCCCGTTGTTCCAAATCTCAAGTCTCAATTCTTGTCAAACATATATATAGCAAACAAATAAGACCAACTATCCAGACTCAATTCTTCTAAAATTGTTTAAGCTCTTGGTGTGGCACACTTTGGAAACGAACTTAGTATTCGGTTTAGTATTCTCAGTACTCATATTCGCCTAGGTGCTGCAGTGGCGGCATGCGATACCGGACATGTGCGTGCGAGCTTTGAGCCGTGCGGCTGCGCGACAAAAACGATGCTGCTGTTCCCAAACTTGCTAGAATACTGTATATGGCCATATGGGCTTGGACCTTTACTGCCTCTCTCCGCCAGAGACACCCCACCCTCTCTCTCAAGCGGAGAGAGCCGTTAGATCCCCAGCCTCCACTCCACCTCGCTAACCTGATTTAGTCGAGCATGTTAGCATGCTGCCAACAACCCCCCCCCCCCCCCCCCCCCCCCAAAAACCACCCATCCAGTTCATTGCCCTCCTCCACCATTGATGCAGCTTCACCTCACCCAGTAACACACGTGGGAGGAGAGAAACTCCTAGATACAAATCTACACACCCAATCACCGGCGAGCTCAATGTTGTCGCCAAGACCACCCACAATGGTGAGCAATCTATCGGTGCCTAAATGGATTTCTGGGTTTAAGCATCGGTTCTACCCATTGAAGCCATCGTTGCTCCATCCAAAAAAGCAAACATCGGTGAATCTTCATTCACCTGGTGCCTCAAACTTATGTATTATATTGGTAGGACCCCTCAATGTTTATAGCACCTATATGCATTGTGAAAAAAAAGGAGAATGAATCACCAATGCGCAATTGACTCTGATTTGATATTTGAGGCACCCCTTCACTGTGGGTACTCTAAGGTTGAACTGTGCATGCGATTGTAACAATTCGTGTTTCTGAATAAAGAAACAACGTTGTTCATATTCGAAATCACGGGATCCGAGCTCAACCTTTCCCTGCAAATTTACGTTTCAAATAAAAATTCAAATTTCAAAATACACGTTCAAACTTTTCAATGAAATGTTGTGAAATAAAAATTTTATTTGAAAGATTTTGAAAAGATTTGAATTTAAGAAGTTTTTGTAAAATTTTATTAAAAAATAAAAAGGCCCCAAATGAATTTTTCTCCTTTAATTAGTTCCCTGATTTGTAAAATTTATATAATAAAAAATTTATTTCAAATTTGAAACTCAGGCCCAAAATTAAAGTTGTTCCTCTTCAAATGTTTTACCTCTCTGCAAAATTTCAAGTTTACTTGAGCTCGGGAAGTATAAATTTCGAAGCAAATCAGTGGCGGCGCAGAAAATCTCTGAAAATTCGAGGAAAACTCAGGAAAAAAAAGAAAAATCCCGCGGACCCCGCCTGTCAGCCACACTATTGCCTTGTCCCTAACCCCCTGCTGCCACCACGCCTGGACAGGTGCCGGCTGCGCGCGCCCCTTGCTGTGCATGCACGCCACCAAACCAAGGACGTGTCCCACTCCATTTGCTGTGTGAGTAGAACTCCCAGCCTGGCTCTCCTTTCTCCCTCTCGCCTGCACGCGAGCTTCCCCTGCCGAGCGTCGCTCTCCCCTGTGGAACGCTACAACAAAGCTCGCTCCGCTCTTCTCCGTGGTCGAGCAGCTGTTCCCTTCCTCTCTAGAGCCTCCAAGCACCCCAGTTCGCCTCCTCCCCGACCGATTTTGCCGGATTAGAGCTTTTCCCCAACTTTCAAAGTTTTGGAGCCGCCGCCACTCCCCTGCCAAATCTGGCGATCCTGGTTGATCGTCGAGTGTTTTCTCCTAGCTTCAAGCTAATGAGGCCCTGGCGCACCTTCTGAACCAACTTATCGATCAATTGCTTGAACCTTGGCGCAGGATTTTGGGACAGTAAACCCGACCGGCCGCTGACCCCGTCACCCTCGATGACGACCGTCGTGTTCCGGCCTTCCCCACGACCACGCACTTGACGCCGGTGTTACACGCGCCTCGGTAAAGCTCTAGGTACTCTCCAAGTGGCTTTTTGTCGCCCCGTTGAAGCTCCCGCCATTGCCGAACCTCGTCCCGACCCGCCTCTCGTCGCCGGCCAGATTCCAGTTTGAATCTCACTCTGAGGACCCTCCCACTGGTCTCCCCTCGCCAGGAAGATCATTTTTATGTGCAAGCCATCGCGCTTGGCCGCCGGCGGCCGCCCTCCGGCGAAGACGCCGCCGCGCCGGCCGTCCTGGCCGCCATGGCCGTCTGGGAGCTGGGCTCCCTGGATCTTCTGTGACAGGACGGATCTAGTGCGGCTCATTCCCGTGGCCACCGTGTGGCTGCCCTAAATGGGCCGGATTCTCCTGAGGCCCACTGTGTGGCCAGCCCATTTGCTGGCTGGAAAATTTTTATTTAAATGTGAAATCATTTGCTAATTGTCCAGAAATTGGTTTAAATTTGTAAAAATCATAGAAACTTCATTATAACTCCTAAAAATATGAAATACATTTTATTAGGATCCTTTCAACTAGAACTATATTCTGAACCTAACTATTTTTTATTTTATGCAAGAAATTAATTTAATTAATTTAGATCACAAAATACATCATTAATGCATTATCACTATTCCTTGGCATGGTAAAATCTTCAAAAATTTACTTTCTGTTTATATTTTTTCAAAATTTCTGTTTTAGAAATGTTTTATATTTATTTTCATCAACAATAATTTTTATAAGCTTATTATTGTATTTAAATGGTTTTTAATTCATTATAAATCCTTTTGATTTCAATAAATCTTGAAAATTTCTCAAAAATTTATTTATAACCTTTATGATTTTATGAATAACTTAAATTATATTTTATGTCTTTGAAAATTATTTTTAAAGAAGTTTTATAACTAAATTTTCTATACTGGTTTTCAAAATAAAAAGCTATCATCAATCATAATTTATTTTCTTGCATATCATATCATGTATAGGATCTCATCCATCTGAAGCGAAGTTTGAGGATGTTTTGTTGGCCGTAGAATTCTAACTGTGAGTAAAACACAGGCAAGCCCCGGTGCGTTAATCTCTTTTAAGTTTTTATTTTATCACAGTGTATGATGTGGTTAATGTACTGCGCATTAAGTTATATGAATTGTTTGAAACCTTATACTACATGATAGTACCATTTACCCTGGTTGAGTTTATATTGATACAGTAACTCGATGTAGAGCTAGGCTAAGTTTTATTTCACGATAGAAGTCGAGTGAATGGAAAGTCACTTGCGAGCTATAGATTTTTACCACATATTAGACTTAGGGTTAATTTATCCCATCAGTTAATATATTTGAGACTGAACAGAGGTAATGTTTAGGAGAGTTTGAGAAGGCTGGGCCTTCGTGGTGGTAGCTCTGTCTGTGTCAGTTAAGGACCGATTCGAGTGTGCCACTGTTGAGCAAGTTTGAACAGTACCGATTACATACTAGGATATGGGACCGAAGAAATCGACGTAGCTCGATACCGTAGTGGTTGGACATTCCCCTACCTCTCTTTCGACAGAGAGTAGAGAAAAGCCTTGGATCTACCCATAGATGCACCCGACGTAGTGATCGCATAGAGGACCATGGGCTTGAAAGCGGTAGACCTCGGGCCGGCCCTATGGTATTGTTGTGAAAGGTGGCCACGTGTAGCTTCTGGGAAGCGGGTACGTGTTGTGTATTTTGAGTTTTTCTAGCCGGTGTAAATCGATTATAATCGCTGTCTCTAACGAGTACTGCTTATTCGCTATGTCATGTCGTAATAATGTTGTATTTCTCCTGTTTCTAAATAGTTGCCATTTCCACCAATACACTTCCCCTCACACCTTTCTCGCTTTCCACTGCACATTCACATTCTCTTCTTCAAATACACCCTTTCCTATTTCTATGACAGTTATTTGGGAATGGAGAAAGTACGTAAATAAATAATAATATGAATTGTTTGCTTAGTTTATAGGCAATTGCTTGGCAACCATCTTTGATATAGTGTTATAGTGCAAACTAAATTTATATTCCGTGAACTTAATTTACCATTAAAATATGAATATAAGGACTCACTATATTAGCGCTGGTTTGCAAAAATGGCCATCTTATGTGAGTCAGTCTTATTATATCTTTGGAGTCAGCTGTAGTTGGCCATGTTGATAGGTAAGACTTGCTAAGCATTTGGATGCTCAAGGCTCGGGTCTCTGTGGTTTTGTGTGCAGGTAGTTTCTGTCTCCCTTCTCTAGACTAACTGGTAGAAGCAACCTTTGAGGGTGACATTCTCCATTGGTAGCTCTACTTGCCGCGCTGCAGTCGAGTGCTACTAGAAGATGCATCGTATGAGCTCCATGTCATCTTATTTAATAGGGTTACCGCTTTCGTGCTTTTAAAACTTCTTTTTATTAACTGATCAACAGTTTGTATTGTATTTTATCGTACTTGAGTTATACTGTTGGTCCTCGCTCCGCTGAGTGACACCCGATAAGATCCCGTGGTCGATGGATCGTCCTTTCTGTGGGGTGGTCTGTCACAGCGATGTACTCCCTCTGTCCAAAAATGAAAAATTTGCAAATTTGGGACTGGAAACATTGCTTTTTCATTGTGTTGCCATCTATATGAATAATATATAGGATCATCTGTATTTATGTTTTGTGGTCACAGTGACAAATTTATGAAGCACATTTTTTCCACCAAAAAAATCCTTGAGTCTCATCCAAATATAGTAGCATTTGAAGCTCTAACTAAAGCTTCAAATGCTACTATTTTGGGACGGAGCATATATCACACTGATGCTAATTATAATATAACAAGCTAATTCAAACTAAAGAGGGATTTTTGAGAAAAAAAAATCAATCTACCATCCTCAATGACCTCGCAGCTTTGGCTGGTCTTAGGATGAAATACGATGGCATTCAAAATAGAGAAAACCACACAGTAGAATATACACCGGCTATTGATTATTATGTTTGTATATTTATTATAATTCTAGTTTCACATGACGGAGCTGTCATTTTTACATATTTATTCGATGCACTTCGTCCTGTGCTCTCACTAGTCAGGGTTGCGGCAACTGCAGAACGGCGCCATGCACTTCGTCCTGTGCTCTCACTACGCAGGGTTGCGGCAATTGCAGAACGGTGCCGAACCAGGTGCGTTCGCACGGGTACGCGGAGCAGAAGGTCTGCAGCGCCGTCATCAGCAGCATTACGAGGGAGGCGAGCAGCGTCAGGGCCTTCCACGATCTGAACATGTACTTCTTCAGAAGCTTATGCGCCCGCACCTTCGTCGTCCTGTTCCGGTGATCGTTCACCGCCCGTATCACGGCGTCCAGCCTCCGCACCTTGCTCAGCCGCGTCGCCCGGCACATCCCGTTACACATCTCCGCCGCCTCCTTGTTGCTCTTCATCTGGTTGACCACCACGCCGCTCTGCTTCGGGACCTTCACGTCCTTGGCCGTGTCGATGATGCCGTTCATCAGCTCCGTGTACCGCGCGAGCACCAGCGGCCCGCTTACGGCGATGGCCTCGTACGCCACCAGGATACGCAGGATCACCTCCGTGTTTTCGTCCAGCGTGATGACGGGGAGGCTCAGCGTCAGTGTCGCCGGGTCGAAGGAAATCCCGGCTATGCCTTCGGGCGCCGGCGCGAACCGGACGCCGCACCCGACCAGCTGCGTCACCGACGGGACCTTGATCTCCTGCGCCAGCGGCGAGTTGGCGATGCTTCCCAGGTTCATGCCCTTGAGCCGCTCTTGAACAACCTTGGACGCCATGAATTTGCTGACGAGCGGCACCATGCCCTTAAGCACCGGCACCTTGCGGGTGATTTGCCCTACCACGCTCATCGGCCGGGAGATGAGGTTCTCCTTGATGAAGTTGAGGCTGGACACCTGCAGGCAAGCCTTCTTTACCTTGTCGTAGTCCTGGAAGTGCTGCTTCTCTAGTTCGTCGAGGGAGGGCTCCTCCGCGTTATCCGTATGGTCCGGTGGATCCTGCTAGTCGTTGGAGTCCAACTTGAAGGCATCGGCGTCGGGGACGAGGAAAAGGTAGAGAAGCTCGAGAACGTGCGCAGGCTCGACAATGTCGCCGATAACTCTGTCGGAGCAGATCTTGATGGGGGACACATCCTTGATGAAGCGGTCGAAGACGGTGCGGACTGTGTCAAAGGCTCCCTACGCCGTGCGTGTGCAGAGCTCGAG
>BCLF01000042.1:688261-717374 GCA_001602275.1 Zoysia japonica
GTCGGCCATGGCGCCGCTGCGTCGGCCTCCAGCCGCGCCGGCCGGCCGACCGAGCCGAACCTCGGCCGTTCGATCCAGATCGGACGGTTCAAATCCAACCGTCCCTCTTTTTAAATCACAGCTGCCCGATCAAAATCCAACCGCCCACAGTGAGCCACGTCGCCCAACCGCTCTCACCCATCAGATCCAGATCCGACACCCCACGTTGAGCCACGTCACCCGAATAATCAGAACCATTCATTTTGAAATCAACGGCTTAGATTAATTCCTGAATTATAATTAAAAATAAATTAGATTTCTTATTGCGTCAGCACGACCTCAGCATGACGTCAGCATACTGATTTAATTAAAATTAATTAGATATTAGGTTAATTAATTTCAGATTTTCCAATAATAATATAATCAATAATCTGGAAAATAATTATTTAATAATTAGATTAATAGTAATTAATTAATAGTTATTTAACAATTAATTATATTAATTATTTAATAATTAATTACGGCACTTTTACAGAAAAACCCCTACACTTAATTTTAATTACAAATTAGTCCCTGCCAAAATGACAACTTAACATTTTAGCCCCTGAACTTTTTGATAATTACAATTTAGTCCTCCAATAAAATTGTAAATTACAGCATAGCCCTTGAATCTTATAAATGCCATAACTTTTGATCCGTAACCCCGATTTAAGCAAATAATATATCAAAACGATCGTAACAAAATAATCTATGCATTCATGACATCATCATACTGATTTTGTTCTGTTTTGTTTGACTGTTTGTGCTCTCGTGCGTTAGGCGACTTCGTCTCGGAGCTGCAGTTCGTCGAAGACTTCCAGCAACAAGAGTTCGAGACCGCCGACTTTTACTCCCAAGAGCAGCAGGGCAAGTGTCCTTGACCATCTTGTGCAAAATTTTCAAAATATCTATCTTGTAGATTGCATGCTTGTGTCAAATTGACTGCGTACCTATTAGTAGAAATTCCTAGTCTTCTATATTATGCCTTGTTGCCTTAGTTTACCTTACTGTTGGGTAGATCACATGCTTAGATTGCTACTGTCAGGTTGGGTGTATTTAAATGGATCATTATATATGTTTCACGAGGATTAATGGGAGATTAATAGCAACTTGATAGTGATGATTTGGGCGATATGGTTGGTGTAGGACTGTGTGCAGGGTTACTGGCACTGTTCCTTGGTAAGTTATCTTCTCAAATCTAAGGACCAGTTCGTGGAACGACCACCCATGTGTTCCGTACAGCCACGATGCCAAGAATGGGCGCGGCCTGGCGTAGTAAGTGATGAAAACCAGTTCTGTGCGTGCCAGGTGGTGGAGCGGGGAAAGCGGGTTATGCCTGGATCCGCCTGGAGAGAGATGTGTGGGGAAGGGAGGGTTACTCCCGAGAACCATTCGGCACAAGAGGGGGCCTCTCGGGTTCCGATTAGTGCCCGACGGGTGAAACCTTAGTGGGCACGTACAAGCTGGCGGAAGTCATGGAAAAGGCTTGTAGTGATCTCTTGCCCCTCACACCAAAGGAAGTGTGCGAGTGCGACGGCACATGCATAATGGAGATTCTTTTAATCACCTGGCAACAGGGGATGAAATCACTACTCGTTGGGAAATTTGTACAACCTCTGCAGAGTGTAAAACTGTCTTGACAGCCGTGCTCACGGTCACGAGCATTGCATGGATCCTCACATGATTAGCGAGAATTAGTATTGGTATTGTTTTGGATTGGTGAATCACAGTGGGAGACTGTGATTCGACTCTGTTACTCATTCTACTGTTCATAGGTACGATATCTTTCACTTAGTAATTAGGTGCTTAATAGGAATTGTGTGTCTCTAATGTGTACTTTTATGCAATTAAAACCTATATTGCCTGTTCCTTGATAATTGCCACATGTCATATGCTTCCCACACTTGCTGAGTACACCCGTACTCAACCTTGCCTTTATAATTGCTGCTCAGTAGAGGGAGAACCTTAGGAGAACTTTGAAGACTCTGAAGCCGACGTCTAGGCGGGCTATTCGGTCAACTGCCTGTGGAGCCCAGAAGCTTTCGTTTTATTTTCGCTGTTTGGTTTGTAATTTGATAAGACTCTTAGTCTATTCTTGTAATAGTTCGTTATTCGAGACATTGTTCTGTTTTACCATTAATGAAGTCACTTTATGTGTGAAACTTGGTTCTTGGGCACACATAAAGGGTCACTTGGTTTTAACCTTAAAACCGGGTGTGACACCCAGCTGTAGGTTGCACTTGTTCAGGTTCATCTGCATCTTCAAGTTGTTGATCATTGCTAAGAGGACTGTCAGGATTGCTTTCTCCCCCTGTGCTAAGATTTCTGCTAGACAAGGAAGAGTCAGTAGCACCTGCAGACATGTCATTATTGGAAGTAGGCAATGATTCATTACATTGGCCAAAAGACTCATGTGTTACAATAGGCAGAAAAATAGCAGAGACATCTATGGCATGGGTGGTTGAATCACTATTATCATCCGAGAAAAGAAAAATTTCTTCATCAAAGACAACATCTCTGGGTATATAAACTCTGCCTGTGGAAATGTGCAAGCACTTGTAACCTTTATGAGAGTTGCTGTACCCAATGAACACACACTTTTTTGATCGAAAATCTAATTTGTGAGCATTGTAAGGCCTTAAATGAGGCCAACAAGCACAACAAAAAGTTCTGAGCAAGGATAAATTAGGTTTGACACCTGTGAGACGTTCAATGGGAGTCTCATAGTTGATAACTCGGTTTGGCAAACGATTGATAATAAAACAAGCTGTTGTAAAAGCATCCCCCAGAATCTCAAAGGTACAGTAGAGTGAGTAAGCAAAGCAAGGCCAGATTCGACTATGTGTCTGTGTTTTCTTTCTGCAGAGCCATTTTGTTGAGATGTATGAGGACCGGAAAGACGATGAGATATTCTAATATTCTGAAAGAAGGCATTGAGTTTGTGTTACTCTCCACCCAATCAGTTTGAACTTGAAGGATTTTCTTATTTGTCAGATGCTCAACATGATTTTGAAAACGGTGAAAGATCTGAAACACTTCAGATTTTTGTTTTAACAAAAAAATCCAAGTGAATTGACTATAGGCATCAATGAAACTGACATAATATTTTTCTCCATTAACAGTGTTTCTTGCTGGACCCATACATTAGAGAAAATCAGCTCAAGAGGACTTGTAGCTGAATTATTTGACAGACTAAAGGGAAGTTGATGACTCTTTGCTTGTTAACAAGCATCACAGACACTATTGCTAGAAACTGACTGACAAGGTAAATTAAAATGTTTTATTGTGCGCTGAACTATTTGGGAGAAGCATGTCCAAGCCGATGGTGCCATTGTTCACATGTGATTCTAGAGCTATAATGGGAGCTTTTGATGAAAATAGCTGCATCTTCTAGAGAGTAAAGTCCTCCTCGACAATTCCCTCTAATTATTGTTTGCTTCATGGTACGATCCTCGATGAGAAATAAACAAGGATGAAATTCAAAAAACACATCATTGTCTCTAGCAAATTTATGCACAGAAACTAAATTTCTTTTGACTGATGGCAAATTTATGAGAAATAAACAAGGATGGAGTCCAAGTTTTGTACGTGGGTGAGTTGGAAGCGTAGAGATAGTCACGATTTGAACAGGCTAATCAACGAGTTTCATTCCTTTTTTGAATATGGTAAACTCTCATCAGTAGAAACATTTTTACTGATGCGAATTTACACGGTATTATGAGAAGACAATACTCAATTGTGTCACGAATATATATGGGGTATCCATTTGATACCGGTGTGTTGAAGTTCGTGGTGGTGTGCGTGAAGACAAGCCTGCTTACACTACAAGAAAAATGTTTTTTAGTCATCAGGATATTTGGTTACTATAGATGTAACTATACCTATTTTGTCACTAAAATCCATAGTCGCATTTTGGTCACTAAAACTTTGTCACAATATACATGTATATAGTAATTAATAATTAGATATGTTGGTCTCTAAAATTGTATAGTAACTATGGAACCCTTGGTAACTAAATGTATTTATCAACCAATGAGCATATATCTTGGTTACTAAAAATGTATGTTAACAATAAAAACTAAATCTTAGTCACTATTTGTCAATTTTTAGTGACCAAATTTTTTTGTCACTAGAACTTGGTGACTAAAGATCCATTTTCTTGTAGTGCTAATGGCATAAGATCTTCCTACCATGTGAGCATCAAATACTGCGGAACATTGTTTGTAGTTTGTCATACAAGGCTATAGTGTCTTGGTTGCTTGGGGGCCGCAACCGATGTGGCACCACGAGGACTCTTTCGTTTTTAGGGGAATGGGAGTGGGATCGGAAGCAAATAATTCCATTACTTTCTAAGTGTGAGTTAATCTCTCTCATTTCACTCTAATCCTCTTCCATGCCCCCCTCTAAGTGAACAGGGCCTGAGGACTGATATGAGATGTATCCCCGTTCTGTTTTCAAGATGTCATATCGTACTCCCATCCATTTTTAAATAGTTGTCACTAGTTGGTGCAAAATCATAATAATTAATGATAACCATTTAAAAATGGATGGAGTATCCAGGTTACTCGCAAAAAAAATGTAGTTACTAGGCAGGGGCCTTCCGGTAGCATGCCACTATTCCTGTAGCAAGCATCAGTCTTCTCTCTGTCAAACAGAAAACTAGGGTTTAAGATATGAACCATAACATAACGTAACACTAAGGGTTTCTTGCCTTACCATTTCACTGCAAGTTTCTCTTTACTACAGACATACTATTATAGTTTCCACAATTATTATTTATCTTTTTCTTTGCAAGGAGGAAAAAAATTAGTACTCAGTAACATAATGTACTATTAGGCAGTCACCCAATACTATAATGATAATATTCTTCTTACTATCGAAGCAAGAAATAAATGTCGTCCTATTATAGGATGAAACTTTAGTTGGATATAAAGTACTAGGTCAGATACATTATTATTTTCTTCCTTCCTCTGATGCTAAAAATAAAGTAGGTTGACACATTGACATTAAAGTAGGTCGATATGCATCTGATGCTAAAAATAAAGTAGGTTCATAAACTGACATTAATAATTTTCTGCCTTCCTCTGCTTCCATTTCGATAAGCTATCTCACTACTATTTAAGGACTTAGCAATCCCCATATAGCTGATTAGGGCCTAGCACAACCTTGGAATCCTGAAACAAAATCTTTATAACTTTCACCAAAGATACCCCAATCGCTGCAAATCCAACAGCCATGAAGATCTGCGGCTTCCTCCTGCTTATGTCTATGGTCGTTTATGCCGTCGCCTCACCCTCCGAGAGCAGAGTAGAGGATGCCAATTCCCCAACCATCCAAGATCTTGGTACTTGGGCAGTCGATCACCACAACAGGAAGGCGAATGACAGTCTTGTGTTCCAAAAGGTGGTGAGTTCCCAGGGGCGAAACAGTTCCCAGGGGTTTTACCATTACCTTGTTGTAAGTGCAGCGGACCGCCGTGTCCACAGTAGTCACAACTATGAAGCAACGGTCTTAATTGTCGACTATGTTGACAAAACGGTGATTAACCTTCTCTCCTTCAATGACACCAATGTGCAAAATCATGTCCAAGCTGGCCCACGGGGTCGTGTTATCATGTAAAGTATTACATATGTTATGAATTCAATAAAAGAATTGATGATGCGTTGTTTAGTGTTATACTGTAAGGGAAATTAGGAGAGTTCAAAATGTCACTGCAACATCTCTATGGGCTTGTCAGAAGATCCAGCAACTTTGTGGTTTGTCTACCATAGCTCTTGTGTGATGTCAACTGAGCCCAATAAATTTTACTGCATAATATATTGCGTTGGTGATTTAGGCGTGGGATTTTCTATAAAATTTCTGTGTTATAAAATTTCTGCATTCCGAAATTGGCCTAACATTCTCTAAACATGTTGTAGCTGCCCCATATAATGACCCAAGATTTGCATCAAAATTTTTTCCACATCATGACTCGTGGATCAAATTTGTAGTTTTGATAAATGAAATATCTGATTTGATCATTTAAATTATTGACACCGTTGACTTCTAACATCAACTTTCACCATTCGTCTTATTCAAAAAATTTGTTCCAATGTGTCAAATTTTATTATTATTTAATTTATCATTGGTGGAATTTAAATCACAACTAATAAATTTTCACAATGGAATAAATTTTTTGAATAAGACGAATGATTAAAATTGATGTAAGAAGTCAACGGTGTCAATAATTTAAAACCAGAGGGAGTATATGTCATCTCACCTAAATATGTAGGATTATGAGTTTAGTGGCCATATCACTACTAGAATCCAGAATATTTGTGACAGTGCAGCGTTTTATTGAGATGGAAACCATCAAGGAAAACTAAATTTTCTTGACGGTGTCTTCAAACATCCATGAGCAAATTTGAGATTACTAGGCGGTGACAAACTGTCAAGGAAATAAGTATTAACCTGGCAGTCTGAACCCGCCAGTGAAGTACGTATTAACTTGGCAGTGGGAGTCATAAAAAATTAGTATATATTATTACAGTGGTTTTGAGCCATAACAAAAACATACTTCCTCCTTCCCAAATTATAAGTCATTCTGAACTTCTCATGTTTTTTCAAATTATATGTCATTCTCACTTCTCGAGACATTTTTTTCTCTTCCCAATACATCTCCACTATCTCTCTTCTCCTCGTTTTCAGAACATTTCACCTTTTTCACTTTTCTTAATTTCCGTGCCCAGCTCCAAAACAACTTATTAAATGGGACAGAGGGAGTATAAACTTTTGGTTTTCAAACCCTGTTTGGATGCAAATTATATTTAGAATTTTGTAACAATACTACAGTTTTGTAGAAAACTTCAGTTTTAGAAAGTTAGAAGGTGCTTGGATCTAGCAAATTTACAGTTTTAAGAACTGTAGTATAGGTAAAAGTACAACTATTTTGTAGTTTAAAAAACTTTAATCCTAGCTTCTTTTGCCTAAACCACGATTTTGTTTGACTCTGACTTCTCAAAACATAGTTCTTGATACCTTGGAAAAGTTGTGAGGATAAACCGAGCCAAAAAATAGTTTATGCAGTTATTTGGACCTTGACTTGGCTATACCTTAGAGTAGTAACTTGGACTTTATCATTTCTGCAATTATTATTTCTCTTTTCTTTGCAAGGAGGATAAAATTATTACTCTGTAATGTAAGAAATTACTAGGCAGTCAATCAATACTGTAATGATATACTTCTTACTATTGAAGCAAGAAATAAATCTTGTCCTATTATAGAATAAAATTTTAGTTGGATATTCATCTGATGCTAAAAATAAAGTAGGTCAATACATTGATATTAATTATTTTCTGCCTTCATCTGCTTCCATTTCTATAAGCTATCTCGCTGCTATTTAAGGAGTGGTAGCAATCCCCACAGATAATTAGGCCCTAGCACAAGCTTGGAAACCTGAAACCAAATCATTATAACTTTCTCCAAGAAACACCAATTGCCAAAAATCCAGCAGCCATGAAGACTTGCGGCTTCCTCCTTCTTATGTCTATGGTCGTTTATGCCGTCGCTGCACCCTCCGAGAGCAGGTGGAGTCAAGCAGAGGATGTCAATTCCTCAAGCATCCAAAATCTTGGTCACTGGGCAGTCGATCACTACAACAGGAAGGTGAATGACAGTCTTGTGTTCCAAAAGGTGGTGAGCGCCCAAGGACGAAACAGTTCCCAGGGATTTTACCATGACCTTGTTCTCAGTGCAGCGGACCGCCGTGTCCACAGTAGTCACAACTACAAAGCATCGCTGTTAATCGTCGACTATGTTGACAGAACAGTGATTAACCTTCTCTCCTTCAATGTGACCAATGTGCAAAATCATGTCCCAGCTGTCCGACAGGATCGTATTATGTAATCATATTAAATATTGTAGATTTTCGGAATTTAATAAAAGAATTGATGATACATTTTTCCGTAATATACTCTTAGGGAAATTGGGAGACTACAAAATGTCACTGCAACAAGTCTATGGGCTTGTCCAAAGATCCAGCAACTTTATGTTTTGTCTAGCATAGCTCTTGTGTGATGTCAAATGAGTCCAAGACGTTTTTACTACGTACTATATTGCATCTATGATTTATAAACTACGGCGTGGGATCCCCCCCCCCCCCCGGGGTAATCCTGCCTTTTTTCCTCTAAAACTGAACTGATTTCTATTAAATTTCTGTATGATTCCTCTGAAATTTCTTCATTCCAAGATGGCCTAACACTTTCTAAATATGTTGTAGCTGCCACATATAACAACCCAAGATTTGTATGTCAATTTTTTCCATCCAAAATTCTGCAACTTCAAAAACATTTTAATCAAAAAAATAATCACAATCAATCTTTTTTTGCAGCTGTCATAGTAATCAGCATTAAAATTTGAAAATTCTTTCACATCATGACACGTGGATCAAATCTGTAATTTTGAAAAATGAAAACTCTTATTTAATCATTTATATTAATTCTTGGAGTAATATATTCATAGCAAAACCCCAGCAAGTGAATCCGTAGTGAATAAATTTCGATTTGGCCCTCATACTCAATGAGTGGCAAATTGTGGCCACTAATCTTGGTTGACCATGCTGACCCAAAGCCCCAGCCAGCAAGTCCCTATGCCTTTTAACATATCTGAGTAAAACAAATCAAATATTTCATATAATAAATTTCATCCATAGCCATAAGAGCATATATTCATAGAGAAAGTGTTAAATGATATTTATATATACACATACAAGTTCAGCCACTAGCATTTACACACAAAAAGTCATTCACATAAAAGACATACATTTACATCTTATCACCACCTGGCCAACTTCGGTCTTATTCATCCTGAAGTCCCTTTTGCTCAATCTCAAAGTTTTAATTTCTAAATTAGCTCTGCAGTGCTATGTCCTCTCCCATCCCAACAAGCAAGATGATCGTGCTTGATCATATCACCTCTTGATCACGATATGCACCCAATGCATAAATAAACTCATGCATAATGAGGAGGACCAACTGAGTTGCCATGTCATTGGGATGCTTTTCATCCAATTAGCTACCTTGTTACAGTTCCTGCTTAATTTGTTGCTACAAATATCATGAAAATAATTACTTCGTGTTTAGCGAATCCAAATAGATGTTAGAACTAAAATGCAAATATTTACATTTTCCATATATAATCTTCCTCGGGGAATGTCAATACAAAGGCACACTAGAAGTGAAAACAGTGATATCGGTTCCAATGACGGACACCACTGGTTTGACAACAACGTCGGCAACTGATGATGTCATACTAGACCAACACTGCTGGTTTAGTCACCAGTTTTGAACATGATGATGTCATCTATGACACACACTGATGGTTGCATTACAAATGTTTGGTCATTGATGACATCAGCTATATATATCCAACACCGGTATTTGGTCACAGCCATCAGCCTTTTGTCCGACAGTAGTAGATGCACAGTGTCAGGCCATAACACCAGGAAGGTAACCCTGCAATATAGTATAAATTTTTTATGGGTCTGACATTGTTGAAAAAATTGAAATGACACCGCAGGCTCTCATTTTGTAGTAGTGTATTAGCCTAAACTGGCAATTATCTCGAAATAATTAGCTTTGGTTTGTTTGGAGTAGAGATTAATAGTTTGACAAACCACAGGCAAAAAAAATGTCTCTTTTGCGGGCTCATGGGAGAGAGGAGAGGAAAGAGAAAAGAGTTGACAAAAGTAAAATTGGAATTTATCACTCATCAACACATTTTAGTCCCTACGTACTACCTCCTCCGCGTGGAATAATGGATTAATTCTATTTGGATGGACTAGGACTAATTTTCAGCTAACTATTAGTTCATGAAAACCAAACATACAGATCAGTAAATAAGGATTTAAATTAACACTATTCACTTAAAATATTATGAATAAGGAAAAAAAAACTTATGCGGGAGCCTCCACGGCTCTACATGAGGTCAAAGATCATTGGCTAATAGTGTCTTTTGCACAGCACTATGCCTTTTTCTTTGACAGGTAATTTTCATATTTAAAGAATTACGTGGCATGAGACAATATATTGTCAACATATCAGGGTAGATGGAAGCATCACTTGAGTCATATATATTCCCATGTCACACCCCAAAATTTCTCATTTCAGGATGTAAAGAGTTTTTCACCTGTTGACACCCAAAAATTCATGCTGTCGGAGTCTCCGGCACAATGCCATGGTCTTCGGCAAGCCCTCTCGAGTTTGGGCCTTTTCGCCCACTGGATTGTCCAGTGTATTCCTGGATCCTCCGGCAAGCCTTTTCGGGTTGGGGCTCCGAGCCCACCGGAATGCCCGGTCTGTCGTCGGATTGTCCGGCAAGCCGTCTCGGGTCCGGTGGTTTTTGCCCACCGGAGTGTCTGGCATGTTACCAGACTATCCGCCAAGCCCTTTTGGGTTCCAGAGTTTACATGACGGATTGTCCGGCGTTGTGCCGGAGTGTTTGGTGACCGGAGTATCCGACAATGTGCCAGACTGTCCAGTGATGTCGGTTTCGGTTGTTATTTCTTTCTTAAATTGTAGAATCCGAAACTTTTCGAGGTAAGACTACCCAACTCTATAAAAAGAGGCCTCGGGCCGATTGAGGGTATCCCAATCGACTCTACAAACTTGCCTTTACATTTTTTAACTTTCTAAACCCTAATCCCCTTACTCGACCCCAATTCCGTTCTTCTCCTGTCCCAGCGACGTGTGAAGGCGATCTGGCTAGCCTGATCGAGCCCAGATCAACCCTAAGAAGATCCTCCTCCGACGGGTCCCTCTTGAGGTCGGTTTTCTAGGTACTCGTGGTGATTTTCCTCAAGGTGACATCAACGTTCCGCACACAGACGTGCGCGTGGTGTGCTGTCCCGAACCCGATTTTGGCGTCAACACACTTTTTGGAGACTCCGCTGGGGACAAAAGATTCTGGTTGCACAGACTAAATCATCTTCTCCACATCATGTCTTCCGAGATCTTGTCAAAGAACATCATGATGCCATCGTTGGAGGAAATTCCCGAAGAGGCGCGGAAGTTGTTCCTAGAACGACAGAAGGCCGTAGAGGAGCAGCACAAAGCACGCGAGGAATGGGAGCGCAAGGCACGAGAAGATCAGGAACTCCAAAATTTCTTGGCGTGCTTCAAGAAAGATCGTCAAGGGGCAATCTCTCAAGAAGACCATTCTTCCTACCATCCCTGACAAAAAAACCATAGGTTCTACCAATGTAAGTTCATCTACCCAACCCGCGATTACTTTTGAAGATCTTTCATCTTGGTCCGCTCATAATCAAAAGGTTTTAAAAGATGAGATGCAATATATGATTCAAGAAACGCTAGCAAAGTCATTGAAAGATCTTGGTATTATCAATCGTGCCACACAAGTAGAGAAGCCTCGTACTAGTTCATCGGCGCCTAATGTGTCTAACCTTGAAAAACCATATTACGGCATGCCGTTAAATTCATTTAGTGGACAATCGGGTTTTCAAACTGGTGTACAAACTAATGCTTTAGTAGTGCCTCCTACTAATGTAGAACCGATTGATAGCATCCCCAATCTGGCCACTAGCCGATCGAATGAGGTGTCCAACTTTGTTCCTCCATACCGCACCGCTGCGTATAGTACACCACATATTCCACGAAGCGGTATGGGGATATCTAACAATTCAACATATAATGAAAAGTTTAATGTGAAGGAAGTAGCGCAGGCAAACCCTCATAGAAATTCCACCACAAACATAGAAGAGCGTCTTGCAAATTTTAAGGAAGATTTGACTAAGCAATTCCAAGACTCGCTACGAGTTGATTTGAAAGGTAGAGACCGAATCTATAAAAAACTATACCTTTCAACCTTTGATTCGTCCCTTACCCTAATGGTTGGTGTGTCCCGGATTTTGTAAAGTTTAGCGGTGAAGACAATAGGACCACATGGGAACATATTAGCCAATATACCGCTCAACTAGGAGAAGCTAACAACACTGATACTCTAAAAATTAGGCTTTTTTCCTTGTCATTAACCGGAACCACACTTTTGTGGTTTTCATCTCTGCCTCCGGATTCCATTTGTACATGGGAATTCTTGGAACGCAAATTCCACGATCATGTTTATTCTAGAGACAATGAATTAAAATTGTCATACTTAACATCGGCTAGACAAGGGAAGGATGAGACGGTTGCTAGTTTCATTCAGCAGTTTAGAGACATAAAGAACCGTTGCTTTAATGTGACAATTTCTAAAAAAGATTTGACCGATTTAGCTTTTAATGGTTTACGATCTCATCTTAGAGAAATGTTCGAGGGTTATGATTTTATCACTCTCACACAACAACAAAAGGCTTCGGCACAAGAGAGCCGAAGCAAACAGTCAAAACATGATCATAAAATTTGGCACAATGTTCATGTTGTTGAATACGATTCGGATAGCACCAATGATGAGTCTAACGATATACTTGCTGCTGAATTTAATTGGCCATCTAAGAGTAAATCTTCAGCATGTGACGCACTCAAATCGGTTCATAAGAATCGGAAAGATGATGTGAAACACACATGGAATATTTGATGAGCTGCATAAAGGTAGTTATTAAGTTTTCCTATACATTGCCACCGGTGGATGAAATAAAGCGTAGAGCATATTGTAAATGGCACAATTCATATTCTCATGCTACTAATGATTGCAATGTTTTTCGTCGGCAGGTCCAATCGGTCATCAATGAAGGATGATTGATTTTCAAAGAAATGCAAAATAGATAAACACCCGTTCCGATGAATACTTTAGATCTCAACACTTTAGTGTTGATTCGGCCACATCAGACCGATACAAAAAAAAGGGAAGAATGTCATCATCGGGGAGGAAACGCCCGCTTCTTCAAGTGACACTGTCACTTCTAGGAAAGTGATGATAGAGAAATCTCTACATGGTAATGAGTCCATCAAAGTTACTATTAGAGGCTCGGGATTCGGGGGCAAGCTCCACAGCCCAAGATGATCAAACCAAATAATCTCGAAGTGGGCAAGTGGAAGGTGAATGAGAGCAAGGTCAAGAAAAAGAAGACAATTTTCAGAAGTACACTTGACCGCTTCATGGAAAAATACAAACACCAAAAAACCGATTCGAGAAATCGGTCGGCCAAGCGACCAAGATCTCCTCATGGTGATGTGCGTCCTAGAAAAGAGGTGAGACTGAATATGACTATGCCTATTCCTCTTTCACCTATGTTCGGTTTGCCTCCCCCATGGTGCGTTCCCATGCCTTATCCTCTGGTCCCGATGTGGAATCCACATATGGGACCGTGGATGCCCATTCCACCAATGCAATACCCTCCGTTTCATCCAGGGTGGGGCGCACCCAAAGGGGATGTCTTCACAAGGCTCTCTGACTATGCTCATGATCGGCCCAAACTTCCGCTGATCAATGGAAGGAAAGGTGCTTTTACAGCCGGCCCAAAACAGGAGTGTTGCATCAAGCAAGGTAACGATTATACTCCCCAAACTTCTGTAAATCAGAAAAATGCAGCTGAAGGTGTCATGAAAATCGGCACGACCGATGTTAAGATTGGAGGAGTCTTCAATGGACCGATCACGATGAGTGATCCGGTTGAGAAAGCTTCTCATGATCACGAAGCTAGTGGTAGCAAACCCTCTTCCAAGTACACGCAGTCGAGGTGGTGTCCCTCCGGCTTGACATGAACTCAAAAGAGGAAGCTACAACGACTATGCTTACGTGAGATGCGAGAACAAGAAGCTGAAAAGGAGAAGGACAAAGTATTCAATGAAGTCAAACCAATGGTCCCTCAAGGTAAGCAATGGAGGGTGAAGAAGCTCGAACCTCCAACTTCACCACCACTAGAAGAATCGTCCACTTCGGTGGAAACGCCGGACCAAGCCGATGCCGCGCCCGTGGAAGACTCCACCTCGCCCACGCCTTCGGGGGACATCGACATGTCCGTGTTTGATAATGATGATCTTCTAGACTACAAGCCGACGCCACCGCGATAAGCTATGGATGTTAACACTATTTGCTTGTATCTTTCGGACAATTCTTTAGTAGAAGAGGAAGAAGTTATGGCTCAATTTGACTTTGGTCGATCTTTGAGAAACCTAAAGAATCGGATAGCCATTTGAAGCCACTTTACATAAAGGGGCATATTGATGGTACACCAATTTCTCATATGCTTGTAGGTGGGGGCTCCATTGTTAGTCTAATGCCATATTCTTTGTTTAAGAAGCTAGGTAAGGCCGATGATAAACTCATCCGAACCAACATGACTTTGAACGGTGTGGGAGGAAAAGATCCTATTGAAGCTAAAGGGGTCGCTTCCATGGAGCTCATCGTTGGAAGTAAAACTATGGCTACCGCTTTCTTTGTTGCTGATGTTTGGGGGAGCTATAGTTTGATTTTGGGGTGTGATTGGATCCATACCATTAAATGTGTTCCATCTACTTTGCACCAATTCTTGATACAATGGGTTGGCGACGATGTAGAGATGGTGCATGCGAATGTATCGGCTTGCATTACTATGGACGATTCATCTTTGTTGCCACACAACAATGTTAAGTGTTTGACGGGTTTAGATTTGACAGATTATGATTTTCTTAATGTTACTAAAGATGGATTTGTACCCATCAATGTAAAACCGATGGAAAATCGGCTCAATCATATTATGTGATTCAATGGAGTCAAATTTAGATTGTTTCAAGAAAGAGTCGAGCACTATCGGGCTAATATGAACGATATGTGCGAAACTATAGAAGAAATATAAGACATGGCTAAGCTAGGACAAGACTTTACATCGGCCGATCCCCTTGAGGAGGTAAATCTTGGTAGTGATGAAAATCCAAGGCCGACATTTGTAAACAAAAATCTGAAAGCCGATTATAAGACAAAGTTAATGATGAGGACATCTCTCCTTTAGATACAGACAAGACTCCTCAAATTAGTATTGATGAAACTCAAGCACGACAGTTGAGATTAGAGGTGAGCTCATTTCTAAACACATGTTTTCCTTCCTTTGAAAATAGATTGCTACCTAATGACTTTATCATGATTAGAAACATTGGAGAAGGTCAAGGGGAGCATAAAGGACTTGGAGATGTTTAAGATGAGCATCGCACGTTTGACCCTGGAGGAGATCCAAACAACTCGGGTTCGAGTCTGACTCGGACTCCAAGAGCAGCCTACCCTAAAATGGATGCCCTGGTCTCATACGGGCTCCGTTTTGGACGTTCTAGATATGGATGAAAAGCTAAGGAGATAAGAATTTCAACGGATCTAATCTTGTGTGAAAATACTTCATAGATCTCTATAAATCACCAAACCAATATAACGTCCAGAATCTGTTAAGATGCTGCGACACTATCTTTTGGCTTTTGGACCGTGTATCTTTTTTTGGCCCATTAGTATTAGGGTTTGCCACTAAGGTCATCCTAAACTCTATATAATTAGTAGCTGCCATCATTAGGGTTAGGTTTTGATTAGTTTTCATCTGTTATAAGCAGTTTCATTGTTTGACAGTTTCTTGGTTTTCCAACATCGTGATTTGATTCAGATTTCGCAATTGAGTTTCATTCTTCCGTGTTCTTGCTTGTGTTCTTCGATTTGCAGGCTGGGATTAGCCTTTTTGGTAAGGTCAATCATGTGTGCACATTTGATAACCAAAGGAAAAGTGGTGCTGTGATTGCGGGGTTCAAATTGTGTTGATTTGAGACTGGATCGATTGTGTTTCGCATCTCCACCAAATCGAGAGTTATCATGACCTGACGAAAGATCGAGAACCACGTACACATCAAGTGGTAATCAGAGCTTCAGGTATACTGTTAGGTTCACATATATCCTTGTTTATTTTGCATTCAACCTATGGTCCACAGAAAAGCCGCAACACAAAAAAAAATTAGTAGATCGTTAGATGTTTCCCTGTCTAAGCCATGTTTACTTCAGAGTCTGTAGTGTTGAGTTAATGTCCCTAGTTTGTGTTTTGGTTGCTGAATTTTGTGAGGTATCCAAGTGTTTTCCGTCATTGTTCATCCACATAATGTTCAGATCTGTTATCGTGTCACATCCGTTAATTGTTTCTTTTGCATTGAAATTTTATCTCACCCACCTACCCCATATTTCGATCACAACTAGATCCAGCCTTCATAGATCCACCTCTCCATATTTATCCACTGCTCAATCATCCACAAAAACGCTCATAAAATTCGCATCTAATTTGAAATCCGAATATGTTTTCAGCCTTTCAAAAAAAAATCTGATTCGAAGATCCATCATAAAATAGTCATAACTTTTGTTTATAGACCCTAAATTAGACATATAAGTACTTTTCAGATATCGACAACAAATTTCCCATCCTATGACGATCCTAAAGTCAACAAATTCATATAAGAAGTTTCTGTTTTCGCACTCTGAAGTTTCAAGACAGATTTAACAGAAATTCAAGATTTTCTCCAGGCCACACCTTTCATCATATTGATCTAAAATTTGGTCTGTACAATCTTTTGTGCTTCTGGTTTAGAGAAAAATATAAGAAAAATAAAATAAAAATAAGAAAATATGAAGACCAAGAAGCCGAAAATTAACCTTTGCTAATTTTTTCAAGTGCTGAATAGTTTGCTAATTTCTGGAGCCTTATCGTTTGTGTTGTTACTGCCCTTTGATATCTTCTTTCATATTCTTGTAACATTTGTATTTTTCATTAGATTGGGCCAGCAACTAGAACATAATACTTTGAACACTTATTCAATATTACTATCTGTTATAGAATCGTGTTCCACTAATCATTATTTTAGCCCCCCAAACTCCACATACCCACCTTGGATTAGCACTGTATGTGACCCTGTAATTATGGAATTATGACTCCCTAATTTCTCCTACCACTGGTTGCACCGTCCTTTGCTTCGCTTTGATAAGAACCTTGCAAGAGCTCGGCAAGGCGTTTCCCTTTTGCGGAATTTTCACCACCCATCCCACTATAGCTGTAGGAATAATATTTTGTGCTGTCCATATGCTATTTTTCTAACCATGACAGAAAGAAAAAGAGGTGAATACAATGTGAGTAATGCTTTGCAAAAAGTCGTAGATCATTGAGTTTGTGGAGAATATGACGGCAAGCCTTAAGAGATGTAATCCACCGCAAAGAGATGTTGCACATGATCAAAAGACGCATGAGGTTAAGACTATTGCTACATCATCTCCTTCCACGAGTAATTATATTTTTCATCTATTCCTTTATATGATGGTTTAGATTCTATTAAATATATTTCTTGGGAAAGAGAGATGGATAATTTATTTAAACAATGTTGTATGTGTGAAAGGAGAAAGCTTTTGAATGTTGCTAGTGCATTAGTTGATAGTACTTTTACTTGGTGGCAACATTTATATATAACTGTTGACACCCAAAATTGACATCCAGGCAAAACTGGAAGTTTCGGTTTCAGCAGCCTCACCATAGCAAAAATGGCCAAGTCCTCACCGGAGTATCCAACGAGTCACCGGAGTGTCCGGCAAGCCTTCTCTGAACCGACACTTCGGCCATCGGAATGTCTGGCCATTTGTCGAAAGGTCAAAAACAGGAAGTTCTGGTATACCAAACCAAAAGTTCCGAATTTGGCAGGCTCACCAAGAGCAAAATTTTCTACATCAATGCTAACTCTGATTATTTCACAAGTTTGGTGTTTAGACATATTATCAGGTTGCAAATGGGCATTTTAACCAACTTTCATAGAAGAAACAAAGAAGTGATTAAAAATGGAAGAATATGAAGTCAAATCAGTGGTTTGAAGGTTCTAGGATGTAACCCTCATCAATACGATCGAAATGGATATATGGATGACCTAATTTGGAGCCTGGACGAGGAAGTTACGGAGTTTTCAAAATGCACACAGCTGCAAAACCGGAAGTTCCGATTTTGGATTGCGGAAGTTCCGGTTTTGCCTTTTTTCGGAGAAGTGTTTCAAATTTGATTTCTTGCCGATTTTTTGAAGTTTCCGGCTATCCACGGGATAAGTACACCACCCTCTATATAAAGAGAGGGTCACGGCCGATTGAAAAAAAAACAATCACATCTCCAATAGTATCTTTATATTTTTACCTCTCAAACCCTAATTCTCTCTTCCAACCTCCATATGTTGTTCGTCAATGGGTCTTCATGACCAGAGATGACGTCCTAGGGCCTTTTGGCCGACCTAGGGCATGTCCGACGACGCTCACGCCCACATGGTGTCCCTCCCGAGCATGAGATTTCGACGGCCTTTGCTAGTTTGCTTGTAAACTAGTCGTTCTTCGCCACGAAAGAGCATTGTTTACCCCTTTGTAGGTTTGCCCAAAAACCTAGCCGCTGTTCAAAGTGAAATCATGATACATACCCCTTTCCTGAACCTATCAAGGAAAACCAAAAGTTTCGGTTTTGGCAGATTTTCCGATCAGGTCCGTTGCGACCCGCACGACCTAGTGCTCTCCGTGCGTCCGAGCATCAACACACTTTTTGGTGACTCCTTTAAACACTTTTTGCTGTTATTCTTATTCTTGTTGTATATTTTGCTTGCAAAGGCCAAGAATCTTTACTCCTTTAAAAACGGCAGTCCGTGGTGAATGCCCTGTTGCACCACCTCCCAATTGTGCTGACAGGTGGCCCTCTCCAAACCGAGCCCGTCCGCCACAGTCTGCGCTGCACCTCTCACAGGGTCACTCGCCTCCATCCACGAAGGTAGCTCCAGGGTCGCCTCCATTAGCGACGACATCTCCAACGCCGCGTCCTCCAGGCCGAGAGCAGCCACCACGTTACCGCCGTCGTTCTCTGACGCCGCTGAGAGAATCAAACCAAATTAACAGTGGAGAAAGTAGCAGATTGGGATGAGAACTAGCAGAGACCTTTCTGTTGCTGAGCAGCCACTTCCTTTTCTTCAGAAGAAGGCGAGGATATTTCCATTTCTCCCTAGCATCAATCGGCACAACCTAGGTGGAGTCGATAGATCCCCATGGGAAAGAGGCGGGCGCACCCCCAAAACACATAGGAGCTCGAGCTTGCTTTTGCACATATCAAGGTTCTAGCCACCCGAACATGAGCTCCGCACAACCCCAATCGATTTTTGAGTCGCTTGCAGACTGTAAGGATCAAGGACACCGAGAAGGGAGTTGAATCGGTGGACTTATAGCACTAATTTCTCTATGAACTAAAACTACAAGACTTGAACACAACGGAAGCAAACCTAAACAAGCCTAGTAGGCCAAGACCCCTAACAATGCTAGTGATATAAAAATAACAACAAGCAAGCACTAGCACGATAGCCACCAAGAGGAATTAAAGAACAATCTATCACACTACTCAACGTAAGTAAATGTGGTAAGTAAAGAGAGTGAGATAGAGAGTGCTCAGTGATTTTTTTGCGAGGTCTCAAAAGGTAGGCGCCTTCCCCTAATCCTGGTTGGACCACTCTCGTCGGAGTCTCGGTCCCTCTCGTCATTCCCGGAACAATGCTCACAAGGGTACGCTTCACTCCCGGAGTGAAGGCACTGGCGGTCCGGCTATCGCACACAATACTCAAGCACTAGAGCAAGCCTCCACGGCTCGAGCACTCCCTCTTGGTGTCCCTTTCAAGCGGGGGACCCCGAACCGTGTACAAATTTGGCGTCGTCTTTCACAATCTCCTCGGAAGCATGAGCACCGACTCCTAGCCAGTCTAGGCTGCCCACACCAAGAGTAATAGGCAAAGATCACTCCTCTCAAGCCCTAGAAGCTCTTGGTGTGGGCAGCGTAGACTGGCTAAGAGTCGATGCTCGAGCTTCCGAGGAGATTGTGAAAGACGACGCCAAGTTTGTACGTGGTTTCGGGTCCCCCACTTTGTAACGACCGAGATTTACCTTACCTTTCAATAAGACTTGATCTTCCATGACTTTGCCAATCCCAAGAGTTTGGCAAGCACGACATCACAAGCGATCAATCAAGAAACCATAACAGAAATATTAAACAAGAAACAAGAATAGAAAATAGTAAGTCAAAGTGAAATTATTAGAATAAAATCCTCCAAAGGGGTCCATCGGCACGCAGGCCGAAAACTTCTCAGAGCAGATATATCACTATCGAGAATCCAACAAAATCAGCAGCGAAAGCATCAACGTGGCAGCAAAAGCGAACCTCCTCCACATAGGCTAGCTTGAGCGCAGGAGCGGACGTCACGGACCGTCAGAGACGTAACCGAAGTTGAAGCTGAGTATCCTCTGAAAACAACAAATTAAAAAGCCGTGAGTACGAATACTTAGCAAACCGCGTACTACATAACAACAATGTATGCATGCAAATAGTTTCAAGGGTAAAGGCATGGCTCAAGTGCTAAATGCAAGTTTAAAACATTTTATCTTATTTTAAAGATGCAAGAAAGCTTTATTTTAAAACTTGTCAAATTTTATTATCTTGCCTCGCAGAGATCTCCGTTATCTCGGACGGAGGTTCATTTTAATGCCGATGTAATCTCCACACTCGGCCACAGCTCAAAGGTCCGAGTCAAAAACATTTTGAAATAGAAGAGGAGGAAGGAAAACAAAACTACTCAACGAGGAGCACAACTCTGGGGGGTGTCCTTCCAAAAGGATATGGTAATGCGCATCGACTAAAACTCTACAGAGGTTATGCACCTGGACCCACGAGAAGCGTCATCGAGAACTACCGTCGTAGTCCCGACGAACACACAAGACCCGCCCACAAGCTTTAACTGGCGTCATCCCTCCAGGATAGGGATCCCAAAAGCCTACGCAATCGGGTCCTGGAGCTGTGAAGAGCCTACCACTGATCAGGTGGCGTATCTCGATCTCATGTGGGGAGCCAGAGCTCTACACCACACTAACACAACACCGCCAACCCACGGGTAAACAACCAGTCTCGGCAAGCTTCAAGATCAAGCCAACTGCCCATACAGGGTAACGTGGTGTGCATGGTTGTCAACTGAGCATACAAGGCTCGAAGGACTCGGTCCTTAATTGCCGGGGCAGGCACCATCTCCAACCTCAACGCCAACAACAAGTCTCACGAAAAGATCCCAGTCCGGATCTTCCCGTTGTACCCACAACAGGTAAGCCCACAGGGACTTCCCAAAAGTCTCCCAGCTCCTCATACTCCAACCTGCCCCGCTAAATAGTTATGTAAAGTTATTTGCAAAACTCACACATTTGAGTCACAGTTCAAAAGCATTTAACACAAATTCCATTTTATAGTGATAGGTGTGAGATAGAAATAAATGCAACTAAGCATGGCTAAGCATAAAAATAAAATAAATATTCTAAAGCAATCCTAAGGTTGATATTTGTGGAACAGTAAATAGGCACGGCTTAGGAATGTTGCTAGCATATTTTAAAATAGTTGGCATGCAAATTAGGATTGCAAACAAAACATGCAGTTTAAAATACTGGGTACAAGTGATCAAGGAACGCGGCTAGCCTGGCAACTCAGGATCGAAGTCGGGATCCGGATCGTCGAACTGAGCTGGCTCGCGGAAATCCTTCTCAGGATCAGCAGCTAATCACAACACGAACAAGAGGGTCAGACACTAGGTACGCGACAATTAAAACCGGAGATTAAATCTAAATTGAAACTACTAGACTAAACGTGCGCAAAACGTTTCCCGAAATAATCCTACACGACAACGCGACGAGACAATTAACGGAACAATTTTGGAAATAATCGGAGTTCAAACGGAGTTCCCCGAAAATTGTTGACGATCGAGATCACAAGGATTTAGATTAATTGCAGAATAACTAATCGCAATTAAATTAGCAATTAATCCAACAATTAATCGGAGAGAAAAAAAGAATTTAAGAGAGGGGAAATTCCTTACCAACAATGGAAAAATCGCAGGCCGGAGATCGGTACTAGAGATCGGAGAATTCGGGCGACAGGCGCGGGAGACTCAGCGAGCGAGGACGGCTCGGTGACGCGGCGCTGCTGGCGACGTTGACGGTGCGGGAAACGGCGCGCGAGGACGGCTTGGTGACGCGGCGCTGGCAAGCGACGTCAACGGCGCGGAGATCGAGGTGGAGCAGAGCACGCGGCTGGGACGGCGACTCGCTGTGCTGAAGCTCGGAGATCGACGTGAGCAGGCGACGCAGTCGGGGCGCGGTAGCAGGGGATCGGCGGACGAGCGTGGGAGACGAGGACTCCGGAGACGGCGAGCAGATCGAGGAGAGAGGCGGCACAGGAGAACGAGGCGAGTGGGGCGACGGTTACCAAAATTCCTGTAGAAAGAAAAGGGAAAAAAGGGAGGTGAGGGAGAGGATAAGAGAGGGAAAGGGTTTTTATAGGAGGGTAAAAATGGGGTAGGGGTAGGAATTAATCCGGAAAATTAATTAATAAACGTGAAATAATTAAGGTTGAAGAAAATAATTAGTGAAGAGATCTGAAAAATTAATTCGGAGATTCCGGAAAATAAGTTTAGCCCCACCGTAAAATACGGGGACTAAATTATTTCGGCACCGAAACAATTTAGATAAAAGGATTTCGAATTTGGACGGAACTAAGTTCGGAACATCTGATTTTTGAACGGAACAAAAATTGGGACAGATGATTTAATCGAAATGGAATTTGGGGAATTCACCACTTTATTAATTCAAAATTCCGGGATGTTACAGACTCTCCCTTACAGGATCTCGTCCTCGAGATCAAGGAGCGGACTCAAGCAGATAGGAAAACTCTTTCTTCACATCATCTTCCTTCTCTCAGGTAGCCTCTCGTTCAGTGTGGTTGCTCCACTGAACCTTGAGAAACTTGATCTTGTACCCCACGTTTCCTTGAACGCCTCATCAAGAATCTTCACCGGGTACTCAGGTACCCGAGCGTGTCCTGAATATCCAAAGCATCAGGGACAACTTGCTCCTCCCGTACTCAAAGACACTTCTTCAAGTGAGAGACGTGGAACACCGGTTGCGCATCCGGAAGTTCGGATGGCAAGTCCAACCTGTAAGAAAGATCACCGATCTTCCTGAGAATCCGGAAAGGACTAAAAAACCTCGGAGCCAACTTCCCTCGGATATGGAAGCGACGTGTGCCACGAAGAGGTGACACCTTGAGATACATCCAATCATCAACCTCGAAAGAAAAGGGTCTCCTCTTATCCGCATAGCTCTTCTAACGGCTCTGAGCAACCCGGAGATGCTCTCTGATATTCTCAACCTTCTCCTTAGCAGCTCTGATAGAATCAGGACCAAAGAAAGACCTCTCACCAACCTCTGACCACATGAGCGGGGTACGACATCTCCTACCATACAACGCCTCAAAAGGTGACATACCCAAACTGGCCTGAAAACTGTTGTTGTAAGAGAACTCCGCAAAAGAAAGACTGTCCTCCCAGCTCTGCCCATAGGTGATCACACAAGCTCTCAACATATCCTCTAGAATCTGGTTCACACGCTCTATCTGACTATCTGTCTGAGGGTGATAAGCTGAACCATACACCAGGTGTGTACCCATAGCCTCATGCAAACTCCTCCAGAATCTCGCGGTAAACTGAGGCCCGCGATCAGACAGAATGCTCCTCGGTGCACCATGCAACCTCACAATGTGATCATTGTACAACTTGGTCAACTGATCAACTGAGTACCTCTCATTCACAGGGATGAAATGAGCGGTCTTAGTCAATCGATCCACCACCACCAAAATAGCATTATGATGGCGAGACGTCAACGGCGAACTTGTGATGAAGTCCATACTGATGTCATCCCATTTCCAAGAAGGGATGGACAACGGCTTCAGCAATCCAGCCGGCCTCTGATGCTCAGCCTTAAGTCGCCGACAAACATCACACAAGGCAACATACTCAGCAATGTCTGCCTTCATGCCAACTCACCAGAAACGAGTCCTCAGATCCTCGAATATCTTGGTGCAACCTGGGTGGATAGAAAACCTCGAATCATGAGCCTCTCTCAGAATAGCATCCCGCAACTCTGGCACTCTCAGAACACAGATACGGTCCTCAAACCTCAAAGCAACCTGCTGATCCACACGGAAATCCGGTACTTTGCCTCTCCTCATCTTCTTCAAGATCGACTGAACCTCTCTATCAAGCTTCTGAACTGACTTGATCTCCTCAATCAACAACGGCTGCAACCTGAACTCGTGCAAGAAACCCTGAGGAACAATCTCAACTCTCAAACTGGTTAGATCTGCAAGAATCTCTGACTGCTCAGACTTCAAAGAAGAACAATAAGCCTTACGACTCAAAGCATCGGCTACCACATTGGCTTTACCCAGGTGATAGTTAATGCTAAGATCGTAATCCTTGATCAACTCAAGCCACCTCTTCTGCCTCATGTTCAGCTTTGCCTAGGTGAAGATATACTTGAGACTCTTGTCGTCGGTGAAGATCTCACATCTGTTGCCGATCAGATAGTGCCTCCAAATCTTCAAAGCACGAACAACAGCTGCCAACTCAAGATCATGCGTCGGATAGTTCAACTCATGCTTCTTCAACTGCCTCGAAGCATAGCACACAACCTTCTTGTTCTGCATCAGCACACAACCCAAACCCTGACGAGAAGCATCACAGAAAACCTGGAAATCCTGGTGAATATCCGGCAAGGTCAAAACAGGGGCAGAAGTCAACCTCATCTTCAGCTCCTGGAAACTCCTCTCACAATCATCTGACCAGACAAATGGCACACCCAACTGAGTCAACTCGGTCATAGGCTTAGCAATCTTGGAAAAGTTCTCAATGAATCGGCGATAGTAACCTGCCAATCCAAAAAAACTCCTCACCTCAGAGACTGACCTCGGAGACTCCCACTCCACAACAGCCTTGACCTTCTTAGGATTAGCGGCGACACCCTTAGCTATGACAACATGGCCCAGAAAAGCAACTTTCTCAAGCCAAAACTAGCACTTGCTGAACTTGGCATACAGCTAATGAGATTTCAACCTCCCAAGCACAACTCTCAGATGCTGCTCATGCTCTTCAGCTGACTTGGAATAGATAAGGATATCATCGATGAAAACCACCACGAACTTATCCAATTCAGCCATGAACACCTTGTTCATCATGTTCATGAAGTAGGCAGGGGCATTAGTGAGTCCAAAAGAAATGACCAGGAACTCATAAGACCCATACCTCGTCACGAACGAAGTCTTCGGAATGCCAGAATGTCAAATTTTCATCTGGTGATACCTCGATCTCAAATCAATCGAGGAAAAGAACTTCGCACCCTTCAACTGATCAAACAGATCATCGATCCTCAGCAAAAGGTACTTGTTCTTTATTGTCACCTCATTTAAAGAACGATAGTCAACGCACATGCGCCTTGACCCATCTTTCTTCACGAACAGCACTGGGGCTCCCCACGGCGAAGCACTCGGCCGAATGAACCCTTTACTCAAGAGCTGATCAATGTGCTCCTTAAGCAAAGCAAGCTCATCGGAAGACATCCGGTACGGCCGCTTGGCAATCGGCACGGTACCAGGAAGAAGATCGATCACGAACTCAACATCTCGATCTGGAGGATGTCCCGGCAACTCATCGGGAAACACCTCTAGGAACTCACAAACAACAGGAATCTGCTCCAAAGATAACTCCTGCAAGCTGCAAACTAGGTGGAACTCTAGACGCTCTAGGAGCACACACCACTCGAACACCGTGGTGGTTGACCAAAGACACAACCCTCTCAGCACAAGTGATGACTCCCTTGTGCCTCGCTAGCCAATCCATCCCCAAGACGACATCAATGTCACGCGAGGAAAGGACGATGAGATCGGCTAGAAAGACCACACCCTCTATCAAGATACGAACACCTCTACACTCAACACGACTCTTATAGACTCCAAGAGGTGAAGTGATAAGTGTAGGTATAGCTAAGAGTGAGGTAGGGACACTGTGTGTAGACGCAAACGCCGACGACACAAATGAATAAGTAGCCCCCGAGTCGAACAAAACCGTCGCTAGGTGGGAGTGAACCAAGAACTCACCAACGACGACGTCAGGTGCCTCCTGCGCCTCCTCCACTGAGATGTGGTTCAGGCGGCTGCGCGTGACGCTCGGCTGAGCAGCGTCACGGCCCGCTGAACGCACTCCTCGTCCTCCTGACTGGTGCGGTGGCCTAGCGGGAGTGGCAAACTGAACACCACCTCCCCTAGGTCCCTGCTGCTGGCACCTCGGACACTAAAACACCTTGTGACCCTCCTGGCCACATTCGAAGCAGCGAATCGAGGGCTGACCCCCTGTTGGACGGAAAAATGACTGCTGCTGCTGAAAGGCACCTCTCTGGCTCTGAGAACTCTGCTGCTGGACTGAAGCTGGAGCAGGAGCAGTGGATCGGGCGAAGGTGGGCTGTCCTGATTCCTGCTGGAAAGAACCACTAAAACGCTGACGCTGCGAAGGCTCACGACTGGGTCCTTGACCAAGAGCTCTCCTCTTAGCATCTCTGGACCGGTCGAGCTTCTGAAGTGACACCTCCAAAGCCAGGCATCTGTCAATCAGCTCACGAAGGCTCCTCTGAGCACCACCATCCAGATACGGAAGCATCTCAAGACGTAGGCTGTTTCAAAACCAGTACATCTTGCGACGCTCAGTCGAGACCTCCTCAGGTGCAAAACGGCTCAGCTGAGTGAAGCGGTTGGCGTACACGGTAACAGACATACTCCCCTGACGAAGAGTACATAACTCCTCCGCCTTCGCCTCTATGGCTCCCTCTGAGATGTGAAAACCATGGAAAGCGACGATGAAGTCGTCTCAGGTGAACTGCTCAGGCTCGTCAAGTGTGGCGTACAGAGTGTCCCACCAGCACTAGCTGCACCTGTCAACTGGTGAGCTGCCAGACGAACTGCCTCCTGGTCGTCACACTAAATCAGGTCCAGCTTTTTCTCGATATCCCTGAGCCAGTCGTCAGCATCCAGAGGATCGACTGCACGGTCAAAAGTGGGAGGGCGCATGCTCAGAAACATCGCCATGTGAGAACCGGCTGACTGGTGGTATGGTGCTGCGTCAGGAGCAGAAGCACGACCACGAGGCTGCTGCTGTGACTGCTCGACAATCCGCTCAAGCAGAAGCGTCTGTCGGGCCATCACCTCCACCAGGTTCGGATCAGCTGGAAGCTCCTCACCAGTCGCGGCAGCACCAGTAGGCTCGAACCCAGGGTCCATGACAACTCCTCTG
Source organism: Zoysia japonica (assembly GCA_001602275.1). Taxonomy (NCBI): domain Eukaryota; kingdom Viridiplantae; phylum Streptophyta; class Magnoliopsida; order Poales; family Poaceae; genus Zoysia; species Zoysia japonica. The sequence goes on from BCLF01000042.1 coordinate 715,405, forward strand.
CCACGACCTCCGGCCTAAGGGGCAGGGGCTCCAGCACGGCCACGCCCTAGACCGACGCCAGACGCGTCAGTCACAGGTGGCACTGGTACACGGCCTCCAGCGCCGCGACCACAACCTCTGGGGACAGCACCACGACCAGGCCCAGCGGGTGGCGGTACCTCAGGGTCCTCCAGAGCGGCCTCCTCAAAACGAGCGTGAAGGCGTCCAGATCTCCTCAGAGCCATCTGTTGCAGGAAAACAATTCTGATTAGAAAGATCGTATTAGCAGAAACAGAATTACTGAACAAGATAAAAAGCCAGCAGATCAGAACGAAGATAACTAAACAAGCACTATTCTAAAAAAATAAGACTCCCACCAAGAAATCGACGAGATTTAAGAAAACAACTTTCACGATGAAGGGTTGATAGCAGATTCAGAATTCTAGAAATAATCCTTATTACATCCAGTTCTACGGTTTCACTCCTACGGTCAAGTATGGCTCTGATACCACCTGTAACGACCGGGATTTACCTTACCTTTCGATAAGACACGATCTTCCGTGACTTTACCAATCCCAGGACTTTGGCAAGCACGACATCACAAGCGATCAATCAAGAAACCATAACAGAAATATTAAACAAGAAACAAGAATAGAAAATAGTAAGTCAAAGTGAAATTATTAGAATAAAATCCTCCAAAGAGATCAATCGGCACGCAGGCCGAAAACTTCTCAGAGCAGATATATCACTATCGAGAATCCAACAAAATCAGCAGCGAAAGCATCAACGTGGCACGAACCTCCTCCACACAGGCTAGCTTGAGCGCAGGAGCGGACGTCACGGACCGTCAGAGACTTAGTTGAAGTCGAAGCTGAGAGTATCCTCTGAAAACAACAAATTAGAAAGCCGTGAGTACGAATACTCAGCAAACCGCGTACTACCTAACAACAATGTATGCATGCAAATGGTTTCAAGGGTAAAGGCATGGCTCAAGTGCTAAATGCAAGTTTAAAACATTTTATCTTATTTTAAAGATGCAAGAAAGCTTTATTTTAAAACTTGTCAAATTTTATTATCTTGCCCCGCAGAGATCTCCATTATCTCGGACGAAGGTTCATTTTAATGCCGATGTAATCTCCACAGTAGGTCACAGCTCAAAGGCCGGAGTCAAAAACATTTTGAAACAGAAGAGGAGGAAGGAAAACAAAACTACTCAACGAGGAGCACAACTCAGGGGGTGTCCTTCCAAAAGGACATGGCGATGCGCATCGACTAAAACTCTGCAGAGGTTATGCACCTGGACCCACGAGAAGCGTCATCGAGAACTACCGTCGTAGTCTCGACGAACACACAAGACCCGTCCACAAGCTTTAACTGACGTCATCCGTCCTCCAGGATAGGTATCTCAAAAGCCTACGCAATCGGGTCCTAGAGCTGTGAAGAGCCTACCACTGATCAGGTGGGGTATCTCGATCTCATGTGGGGACTCAGAGCTCTACACCACACTAACACAACACCGCCAACCCACGGGTAAACAACCAGTCTCGGCAAGCTTCAAGATCAAGCCAACTGCCCATACAGGGTAACGTGGTGTGCATGGTTGTCAACTGAGCGTACAAGGCTCGAAGGACTCCGTCCTTAATTGCCGGGGCAGGCACCATCTCCAACCTCAACGCCAACAACAAGTCTCACGGAAAGATCCCAGTCCGAATCTTCCCGTTGTCCCCGCAACAGGTATGCCCACAGGGACTTCTCAAAAGTCCCTCAGCTCCTCATACTCCAACCTGCCCCTGCTAAATAGTTATGTAAAGTTATTTGCAAAACTCACACATTTGAGTCACAGTTCAAAAGCATTTAACACAAATTCCATTTTATAGTGATAGGTGTGAGATAGAAATAAATGCAACTAAGCATGGCTAAGCATAAAAATAAAATAAATATTCTAAAGCAATCCTAAGGTTGATATTTGTGGAACAGTAAATAGGCACGGC
>BCLF01000042.1:722609-790053 GCA_001602275.1 Zoysia japonica
TTGGTTTCAAAATGTGTTCTGCTGTGTACTCGTCGTTACCCCTGCTAGACCCTGAACTAAAGCTAGCCCTTTGTTTAATTATGTTTGTAGAAAGTTTGAGAGTTAACTGCAACCTTGCAGCTCTCATTCTTAAACATTTCAGATCTATCCTGTTAAACTCTTGGTCTGTAATCTGAAGTTTATAACTCTTATAATCTGTTCTGAGTATGTGTGACCCCTATGTGATGTATGCAATGTTGTTTACCGATGTGCTTATGTCCTGAGCATTGTTTGGGAAGCATATCGGGAGACTACCAGAGTTGATTTCTCGTTAGTTGAAATTTAGGCTTGCACTCTGTTTATGGACAGCGAGCTAATTCGACTAATTGGAACTCAACTTGGACGGTTCCTTACAGGCTCTTTCGAGGCCAAGGAAGAGCGTTACTATCTTCTTAAGAACAAGTATGATCCTATCATGCAACCTCATGAAAAACGAATGATTTTTACTCTCGTTTGCATGTAGTGGTGGAGGAGATCAACGCCTTGGGCCTCAAAGAAAAAATTGATGATGTAGAAATCATGAGGAAACTCTTGAGGATGTTGCCGCTGAGCTACAACTCACTCGTCACGTGTCTCTTCCAAGCCAACTTGGCCACTCTCACGGTTGACGTTATGCTAGGAATATACACTGTGATTGCTACATGTGCTGAAGCTGCTTTCTTAGTTAAGCTCAGGAGAATATGTTCATCCATAATCTTGCTTGTAAGCTCACACCCTATGAGGGGTACATGTTGGGCAGCTCCACCAACTCTCAATTGCCCAAGAATCTTGCCCTTCAAGTTGATCAAGACAATGGCAAGAACAAGAAGAAGAAGGTGGAGGTAGATGAGGATGAGGAGAGTGATAATGAGGACCTTGCACTCTTGATGAAGAAGCTATTTCGCAAGGGAAGGCCCTCATCTTCTAAGAGGAACTCCGGGTGCTTCAATTGTGGCAAGAAAGGCCATTTTGCCAAGGAGTGTCCCAAGCCCAAGAAGGAGAGCAAGAAGGAAGCCTCTAGTGAGAGTGATGATGAATAACGCAAGCCAAAGAGGAAATTTAAGAAGAAATTCTTTGTCAAGAAGGAGAGCAAGAGCAAGGAGAAGAAGAAGTCCCCTCACAAAGCCTCCACCTCCACTATGCTTGATGGCTCAAAGTTGTGAGGGCTTCATTGATGAGGAAGATGATCTTGAGGAAGAGGAGGAGAGCAATAATGATGAAAATGATGGATCAAGCTACAATGATCTTGTCCTCTTTCTTGAGAAGGCCAATAAGACCATCATCAAGAAGTCTAAGAAGATCGAGGTGGTGACCAAGGAGCATGAAGTGGCAATATTCTGAGGTTGAGAGCTTGAGGGAGAGCTCAATGCACTTAAGCACTCTCATGGTGTTCTACGTGAGTCCTATGAAGATCTCAAAGCGAAGCACATAGAGCTAAGTGAGAAGCATAGTGCATTGGTGCGCACCCGTGAAGCTCTTGATCTTGACTCTCTGCTTAACTCTCCTAAGCACTTAAATGAATCTTCTACTTCTTGTAATATAACCCTCTCCAAGGAGAGTACTACTCTTGAGCTATCTAATTTGGAGGAATACACAAAGCTCAAGGAGGAGAGAGAGGCCGTGATGGATGCATTTGAGCAGCTTACTAGAGAAAGGCAAATTCAAAAGGAAATCCTAAGCGAGAACCTCATCAACAAACACAATTACAAGGGCTTAGGATCATATCCTTCCTCTATCAACATCATTGGCAACCAAGATGATATTCCCGAATGGATAGTCCCACTCATGGCGGATGACTACTATTGTGAGAAGTATTGCCGTGATGGTCACCGCTCTAAGGATTGTCCCAAGGTGAGCGAGCCTAAAATTATGCCTAACGCTAACCTTTTCCTTGAGGATGTACACTTTTCAGGAATAAGGATGAAAAAGTGAAGTCCAAGCCGCTCGGACCGCCAAATGACAAGAGGACAATCAAGAAGATATGGGTCCCCAAGGTGATCGTGGACCGAGAGAGAAAGCTAAAACTTTCTTGGGTTCCCAAGAAGAAGTGAAGGGGCCTAAGTGGTGGACTATGAAGCAAATTGAAGATTCTTGAAGTCCACCACATGTCAATCGAGCAACAACGCCAATTTACTCTTCAAAGAGGTTAGTCTTGTATATAGTAGAGTAGGTTTCTTTTCTTGCAATACATGGTAGATAGGACTCTTTCGTGGACTAGATGTTTGCACTATCATGCATCATGTGTAAAAAGATAAAAAAAAGAACAAAAAAATTAGATCGATGCCTAACCACCTTAAGATATCCATATGCATGGGGGAAAAGCTTGAGAAGGTGGTTTGGTTATCTTAAGGCAAAGCGGCAGGCATATGGTGAACAAGCTTGAGATGGGTCAACCTTGACACCGAATAGGTTTCTTTATACAATGTCTTTAATTTGCTTGCATCTATATGGCATGCTTTAAATTCTCTTGCATTAGATTAGCTTGTTTACATGCATTACATATAGGAATCACGGAGGAGGCGTGTTACTCTATAGAAAAAGTGACTACATTGACCATATAGATTCACATACTCCACAAAGAGTAACCAAAGCAATATTGTGAGCATCATGCCCATTGAACCCTGTGCTTAACGGTCTCTAACATCCTTTTACGTGGATCATGATCAAAGGGTTCATACATTCCCTTTTTGAAGCCTCCTTCTCGCTTTGGTTTTTATCGCTCGATCTTAATTGCGATTTGCGAATATGCTAAACTCTTCGTGAGTTATCTATTTGCTAAAGAGTGTTTGAGAGTTCCCTTTCTAGATAGGTGTGGTGTTTATTTGTTTCTTTGGTGAGGACACTTAAAGTCTAGAAAGAATTTCTTGATTTTGCAATTCTTTGAGGTCACCAGACATTCTGGCGTCTTCATCGGACATTCTGGTGACTATATCTTTGGATCAATCACTTGGCAGAATTGGACAGACACCAGACATTCTGACAATATCACCGGACAGTCTACTGACTGGAAGAGGAAGCAGGTGCCTCTTTGGAATTCGGATTCTCTAGACACCGGACAATCTGGACTTTATAGTCACTGGACAAACTCTTTGGACCGGACAGTCTGGTGTTTGGCGATTTCGGTGAAATCTCGGCCATCCGTTTTAATTCCTCTTAATGCTGGTCGTTGATTTGTTTTTAACTAATCCGCACGTGCACTTCTTCCTCCATTCCAAAAATCATGCGTCTTAGCCAAACTCGTCGTCGTCTCCGCCGGCCGCCCGCTCGCCGTGCTCCGTCACCGCGCTCCTCCACCTTGCGCCGCTGCTCTGCTCGCCGCGCCCACGCTGCCCTGCCGCGCGCTCGCGTGCCCTAGCTGCCGTGCACTGCACCCTAGCGCCGAAGCTCCGCCCGCACCGCCTGTTCCCGAGCCACCTCACCGTCCAGCTCGTGCTTCAGAGAGCCCACAGCCGTGCTTGCTTTTCCTCACCGCATTCGCTCCTTGCCTTCACCCGTGAGCTCACCAAAACCCTCATGGGGTTTTCACTTTTGGGTGATCGGCACATCTTCGGCGAGTCCTTCGGCATTTTCCGGCACTTCTTCTGCGGGGTATTGAGTTCTATCTCTTGCATTTCATCAAAAATGCCCCGCATGTCTTGTTTGTTAATTAATTGCAAAAATTGGTATTAATTGCATAAAAGTCTCACCTTTTATTGCCAATTGACGTAATTAGTTGACAAATTTCCATACTTGGTGCCATATTGAGGTCATTACTTGCATATTTTAGTATAGCATTGAGTCTCCTGTCACTAGTGTCACAATTTGGATGCATTGCTATATTATGAATTGTGGCATTAAACCGTCGATATCACCATTGTGCTTATTTGCTTCATTTGACCGGTGATATGTCTTTGATTCCACTGCTAGGACTTCTTTTAGAGTCACTCACCTTTGTGCATACAACCTATATTTTGTTCCTCTTATGCATACAACCTATATTTTATTCCTATGTGGTGCAGTGTCAGTTGGACAGTGGATCAGGACAGAGTCAGCGGCAGTCCAGAACTCTCTGTCAGTTCGGTGGTTTCTATTGAATGGATTTAGAGCCAAGCTCTTAATCCTATCTTGTCGTGTCAGCTGGTCAGTGCTTCTTTCAATTGATATTTCAGTGACAATTGACGGAATGGGCAGACAGAGATCGAGTTCTGAGGAGAAGGGAAAGGACAAGGCTGTAGAGCTTGAGAAGAAGAAGAAGAAGCAGAGGACAGGTGACCCTGAATGGGACAGAGCCCTAGCTGCAGCGGACATTGACGTTCCTCCTTCTAGGAGGCCAGGTGCTTTGAGGATTGGTTCTGCTGAGTCCCAAGGGGAGTTGAGGAGGTCGACCCGTCAGAGAGTGGCGACCACTCCTCTAGTGGCAAAGGCACAGCTGCGGAGAGCTTGGTATCAGAGAGCTCCTGCTAGTAGGTAGTCGAGAATCGCGGAGGGAGAGGCAGTACAGAATAGCTCACAACAGAGGACGCAGATGTGTCCACATCAGAGGACTAGAGTATGCGAGGTTTGCACATCTAGAGCCGAGAGAGCTAACCGAGCCATGGGCAGCATTGCTGAGGTTGAGGTTGATCTTCTGAAACCAAAGGGCCCGGCCATTAAGGCCAAGAGGAGAGTGGACTTCACTGCTTCGGTCCCCGCTAGGAGACATGCGGATACTGCTCTGTTTTGGACAGTAATCCAACGGAGGATCTATGAAGCCTACAGGAGGCAACTTGCCACTAAGGGCAAGAGCTCAGTGTTTGCAGCACATCGCCACTGTTCTATGGAGGCAATGAGCAAAGGAGCTGGGGTTGACATGGAGGAGCACATCTTTTATCTTTCAAGTCTGTTAGATTTAGTCACCCAGCACTTGAGGTACAGTGTGGAGGTAGTTCTGGAGTTCTATGCCTCCTTGTGGATCTCCCCCGATAGGTCTTATCTCTAGTTTATGTATCGAGGGGAGCCACACTAATTTGAGAGGTCTAATGTCTTGACAACTCTTGAGTTTATATCTTCAGAGACATGGATCCATACTTTGGCCCATCCGGATTTCTCACCGCCGTTCAGACTATTTGGAGGCATGGAGCCTAGTGATGAGAGATTGAGTATTGCTTTCCCGCCACCTCATGGGGAGCATTACTGGGGGCACCCTCTGTGCTTGAACACGAGGCTCGTGTGCTAAGAGGATTGCCTGGGAGGTCTATAGCGCCTCATGCTAGCTATAGAGAGAGAGTCATCATACAGCATCAGTAGCTCGTATGCTTTCTGCTGAGACATGAGGTCCTTGATTTGAAAGACTTGCTGCTAGCTCAGATGGAGGATGTGGTATAAGAGGGAATTGGAGCACGTCAGATACCTTTTGCCCCCTATATATGTCTGATGCTGAGGAGAGCCAGAGTGATGACTGAGGAGGAGTATGCAGCGTTGCCAGAGATCACCGCCTCTTTCATTCCAGCGGAGCCATCTGACTCCAGGGTTCTACGGGTTTCAGCTTCTCAGAGCACCCCTAGATGAGAGGACACCACAGCTTCGAAGGATGTTGATATCGAGGCTCCAGAGGGAGCACAGCCGGGTGCTGGGAGCACAGAGGCTCTAGGTCTAGCCGAGACTCCTACCTCTCATACTACACTTGACCCTACTCTTGATGCTAGATTAGATGCTATTCAGGCAGAGCATGAGGAGCAGAGGAGGTTCCGAGAGGAGCAGCTTGAGCTTATGCGTTGAGATCGGGCCGAGTTCGAGGAGAGGATCCGACTAGAGCGCCTCCACATTGAGGAGCGGCTACGGATGGAGAGAGAGCTTGCAGAGGAGAGGAGACAGCAGGACAGAGGGTTCCATGAGAGGTCACAGCGCACTCAGTTGGAGATGGCAATGGCTATTTCATATATGTCTGCCGAATTTGGAGCTATAGCATCATATCTCCAGAAGACTGGTATGCCATCTCTTCCAGCTTTTCGACGACTACACTGCCAGGTCCCCTGCCTTCTCAACTCTAGCCTACTGCAACTCAGCCTCAATATTCTTAGTGCCAGCCTTAACATCTAAGTTGCAGAGTCAGAGTCACCAGCAGCAGCAGTTCACCTTCACTACAATGCTCTCAGCCCCGCTTTCATTGTTTGTTCCTTTTGGGGCAGCCAGTACAGTCATGACTACTGAAGGAGTCAGTGTTCCTATTACATCTTCTCAGTTCTCTCTAGTTTCATCATACTCTATGTCGCTACCTTTTGCCTCAGCTGAGCCGAGAATGTCAATACCAACATTAGAGTCAGGGATAGCAGTTGGTAGTTCTCCTCTTGCTCTGAGGGTTCTATCTTTGAGGCTACTACTGCTGAGTCAGCGTTGTCAGAGCCACTGCCAGAGGCTTCACAGTCAGAGCCTGCAGCCACCACAGCCGAGCAGCCCAGAGCTTCAGATGCGGATATCTTGATTGAGGCCGGATATTCTCCAGAGGAGGCAGCTCAGACCCTTGCCAGTGCAGATGAGCCAGTCTTAGTTGAGGGCAAGAGGCCATCCCCGACGTCTTCCTCCGGCCTGAGTGCCTTTGACGATATTGAGCAGCCAGGAGGAGACCAGTCAGCAGCAGCAACAGCTCAGCCAGCAGAGGAGCAGCCTTCGACTGTCACTACGCCCAGCTCTTCGGCTGCACAGGATTTGACTCTCTATAGGAGTTGGGTGAGAGACATGAGGTGTACCATTTCGAGAGCTAGCTGTCTAGGGGGAGGCCGTAGATGGGTAGATAGGACTTTTGGATCTTATTTGGCGGATTTCATTGGCTCTTCGTGACATTTTGAAGAGCTTGTGTTTCTTTCGACTCTTTTAGCTCATTGGAATGCACTTGGTTTTTGGACTAACCTCGTGGCTTCTGTGTGTATGGCTCCTAGTGCTTAATCTGTTTTGCAGGTTCCTTTGTGCATGTGCGCTCCCGTCTCATTCTCTATCGTGCACTATTCTTTGTCGAACCAGCGTTCTCGCTCTCTATTTGCTTTCTTAGTGCCATCTTTTTGAATGATTAGATGACAAGGGGGAGAGAGATCTACCAAACAGGGAGAACCAGAGGAGAGCGAGCTTCCTACCCACGACAAAGGAGAGAACTCTTGCAAAAAAATTTTGAGGAGACATCTAGGTAACAGGGTAAGTGTTCTTTCGATATGTCTTTTATTCTCTTTCTTTCATCTCGTTTGGACTGTTTGTGGGTGCTATGGTTGTCATCAATGACCAAAAAGGGAGAGATTGTAAGCTTCATGACCTTTGAAGTCCCCTAAAAGGTATGAATTGATTTTAGTGATTGAGTGGACACCATAGGTTACGGTTGTGTTGTAGGTACGACCCCGCTAATTCTACATCAATATGGTGGGCTTACTCGGTGGATGACAAGGATGAACCCTAGAAGAGGAGTTGCCAGGCTTCAGAGGACTAAGGCTGAGTTGTAGCTAGAGAGTCCACAGGAACGCCGATACTATTAAGAGGGGTAAAGTCATTTGTCTCCTGTCATACAAGTGTTCGAGGGTGTGAATGCTCCTTAGAGGAAGCGAAGTCGAAGACCGGAGCTCAAGAACCAGCTGAAGACTCAGCCACCAGATAGTTCAGTGAGGTCATCGAACAATTCGGTTAGCCCTGAAGGAGCCAGTCCAGAGATAGGTGCTCTCTGGAGTCGACGTGGAGCAGTCACCGGACAGTGTGTCAGTCCAATGATCGATAGTCTAGTGAGCCAGAAGCTGAAGTCTAGAGAAGATGTCTCTGGGAGTCGAAGAGTGAATGTCACCGGACAGTTCAATGAAGATATACACCGGATAGTCTGGTGTCCTATGGAGTGGACTCTAGGTAGGGTATTTCCCTGGCCGAGGAGGAAGAAGGGTCACCGAACAGTCCGGTGGTCCGGTCACCGGACAGTCCGATGATTGCATAAAGCAATCAGCTTTACGACATCACATCCCAAAGGTTGTTTCTGGCCTTGGAGCCTATTTAAACCATGCAGGGAATGTTTTCTAATGTGCCATTGATTAGAATTGCTGGAGCCAAGTAGTGAGAGACCAAGGGACACTACCAAGAGAGCACATTGCAAGATTGGAGATCTTTAGTGCCAGTAGGAGAGAGATAGGGAGCATCCATTCACTTCTAGAGCTTGTAGATCTTTGCCTATTACTCTTGGTGTAGGCAAGCTAGACCGGCTAGGAGTCGGTGCCCGAGCTTTCGAGGAGATTGTGGAAGATGACGCCAAGTTTGTACGCGGTTTCGGGTCCCCCACTCGAAAAGGACACCAAGAGGGAGCGTCCGAGCCTTAGAGGCACGCTCTAGCGCTTGGGTATTGTGTGCGACAGCCAGGCCACCGGTGGCTTCACTCCGGGAGTGAAGCGTACCATTGTGAGCATCGTTTCAGGAACGACGGAAGGAACCGAGACTTCGACTGGAGTGGTCTAATGAGGATTACGGGAAGGCGCCTACCTTCTGAGACCTTGAAAAAAAAATCACTGAGCATTCTCTATCTCACTCTATTTACTTACCGCATTTACATACCGTTTGAGCAGTGTGATAGATTGTTCTTTGATTCCTCTTGGTGGCTATCATGCTAGTGCTTGGTTGTTGTTATTCACTTATCACTAGCATTGTTAGGGGTCTTGACCTACTGGACTTGTTTATGTTTGCTTCTGTTGCGATCATGTCTTGTAGTTTTAGTTCGTAGAGAAATTAGTACTATAAGTCCACCGATTCAACCCCCCATTCTCGAAGTCCTTGATCCTTACACCTACATATAATGTGCCGATGCACGACACATATAGCCATGCTAGTTCACATTTTTCGTTTAATTGTTTCTCAAGTGCCATATGATACTTCGCATATTGCTAGAGTGGAGGTTACATCTTCGAATTTGGCTCCACACTCGAGTCCTCATGATCATAATTTGGCTCCTTACATTGTTCAACATTGTAGTCGAATTAATGAAAATTTAGCAAGCTTTCACATACCTCCACGTGATACACTTACATAAGCCTCGTCCAGTAATTCAGCTAGAGATTCATGTAATAATCATAGCCAGATTAATGAAAATTTGGCATTGAGTCCTATATGGATCCAAGAATTAGCTTCAAAAATCAGTGAGAGAATGGGTGAGATTTTTGCAAAGAATTCCACCGCCTGGATCAAAAGCCATTTAGATAAAAAGTCGATTTTTTTCTGAATTATCGGCTACAACTGAAATCAAGGAAATAAACACGACTACACATGAGGATATCAAATGTAAAAAGGTGGCTGCGTTTGATTTTCCTAAAGAGGTCATATGTTTGTCAACTAATTATTCCCTAACAGAATAGGGTTCGGTTAATAAAGGGCACCAACAGGAGCATGGAGAAAAAGACAAAAAGAAGACAAAGGTGCTGCCATACCACAGTTTGGTGATTTCCAACAGCTATGAAAAAATGGGGACTGCCGGTTTCATGAATCGGTATTTTCGGTCTTCACAGATCCATATCAAGGTTCCACGCCTCTCCAATATGTTTGATAAGGTACGCTTTATGAGTACTTTACCTAATTCCCAATCAGATCATGAGTTTTCAATTGATACATTGTTAACACTGTCATGGTAAATGCTTCTAAGAAATTGATTGAGGAGGGTAATTTACTTGTTAGCAACAAAGAGTTTTCACATAATATCGGTCCATGCATTGTAAAAATTAGAAAGGCCAATAACAACAATGTTTTAGCATTCAAAGTTTCAACCTCATCATTGCTGAAGTTGTTAACCAAATGGTTTACTTGCGGCCATTTGGGTTTTAAAAGAACAAAGTCAAGATTAACCAATGTTACAAAAACCGATGCTAGTGTGGTAACAAATTCTAAAGCATCAGGAAATGGAAACACAAGTACACGTATGGCCGAATGGATAGATGAGAAATCTGAATTTGCTCAGTCCTAAAGCCATACCCTCAAAAGAATCGGCTAAAAAAAATGAAGTACACTTTTGATTTGACTTTGTGTGATGATCTATTTGATAACTTGCTTGAGAACAATTTTATTAAGCTCATGGATCAAAAAGTTATATCATCACTACAAGATATAGGGAAGCAAGTATATTGCAAATAGCATAATTCTTTTGATCATAGTACTAAGAATTGTAATATGTTCCATCAAAAAGTCTAATCGGCCATTGATGGAAGACGATTTAGTTTTGGAGAAACATATAAAGATGACCAGTTGGCTCCAATTTGTCTTGATTGCAAGGAATTATCTAATCGGTCACGAGCCAATTCATCTAAAAGCAGCGGGTTGATTCTTGGTAAAAATAATTTAAAACCCTCCAACGAGGAGAATGTAGTTGCCGATGAGATCCATGATGATATTGGTAAAGGAAATGATTTTATAGAGGTTGTTGAAGATCCATCGTACACTGGAGGGCAACAAAAGATTTTAAGCTTGCTCATGACCGATTAACTTTAAATTGGCCAAACCTAGCAAAGCCGTAAAATCAGAACGTCTAGTTTAACAAATCGGGACTTTTGGTTTTCATAGAGTCAATGAAATGAGCAAAAATCCAAGAATCAATTTAAAAAAGATAGAAGGAGGTAAATTCCATGACAAACATGGGGGTAGAAAGTTAAAGCTTACATTTGAAGAGTTTTTTGGCTAAATATGTAAGAGAAAGAGATGCGAGGAGTGCTTCTAAGCTTAACTACCCCAAGCCATCAAGAATGCCTCTACAATACAAACATGAGGATTCGAATCGGCAAAGGAAGAAACTTTATTCAGAGGCTCCACATCCTCCTTTTATGCCGATTATACCAATGCCATATGGATCACTCACTATAGGTTTTCATTCTTATTCATCATCGGAGGGGCGTGGTTCATGGATGCAGCCTCAATTCTATCCAAGGCAAAATATAAATACAAGAAGGCAAACCACTAGAAGACAACAATACACGAGAGACCGTTTCGATAAGAAGAATCGGTCAATAGATCAAGAAAAGAGGAAGGTGTTTGACAAGTCTATCATGCCAAAAAAGATGACCGTAAGGATAAAAGTTCAGATCTGAATTTAAGCGCAGGAAAGCGGATTCATGCTTTGAAAGGTTTGGCTATTAATGGCAAAAAATGAAGCAACCAAGTGTTGATATTCTTGATGCCAAATGTGAACCAAAGAAGTTGGAGGTGTCCAAGAGCAAATTAGAATTGCCAACTCCCAAGACAAAAACAAAACCGAGATAGTGAAAAAAAGACTTAGTAAAGGAATTGCAAAAACTTAGTATGGAAGAGTTGAAAAAGAAGGGCATGGTATGGATTCGGAAAGATAATTTACAAGAACATGACAATCATGGGGATCAAGTGATGGGTGCAAAGAAGATAGTGAAAAAAAGAAGGGCTAAGAAACAACTAAGGTATGTATCCGATCATCAAGATTATTGGTCATTTTTTCATATTGATTCATTGTCTATGTCACCAATGCTATGACTTGGAGCCATCTCCATATGTTTGCTCTCATCCTTCTTGGTCTTATTTTAATCCTTGGGAGTACAAATATTGCTCATGCCATGAAGGGTTATGTTCAAATGGCCAAAGAATTGTTGAAATTAATTTTAGTTATGAAGACCGAAATAACTAGATATATGACATTTGTATTACTTCTTGGAGTCTATTTCGGTCATATAAGATATATGAAGGATGGATCATAGTGCTCACATTGATGTATGCCTATATGCTAAATCTTATATCATGAACTTGGTGTTGTTAAGCATTTAAGCACATAATGATTGTAGCTATGTATTTGGCATGATGAGCATCCTGTTGCAATGCCGATGAAACTTAATTTTTAGTTGCCAAATGATCGATACTCAAAATTGCCAATGTCAAAATTCTGAAAAAACTAGAAGTTCCGGTTTTGCAAATAGGAAGTTCCAATTTTGATTGAGAAAGTGATATTTCGGCTATTTTTGTTCTAAAGTTGGTTAGAGCTGAATCAAAGTGCTTGAGAGTCTTTTTAGTCATTGCCCATGTGATTCTAGCCCAATATTTCAAAAGAAGGTTAAAATTTGGCACGTAGGCATTTTTATGAACTATTAAGTTCTATTGCCGAACTTTGAATAATTTGATGAGAGTGCTTAAATGCAAAATGGCATGGTTTTGACATGGGTAGAAGAGCATGAGACTTCTATAGCCGATGAGTTGTAACCAACCATCGTTGAGGTACTAATGACTTCGACACTCGGGGGCAAAAGGCACTAAGCGAGATGAAGGATAATATTGATAATCCATGGAAGTCCATGTCTCCAAACTTTCATTTCAGATATCTGGTCTTGAATCGCCTGAAGGACCAATACTTTAACTTAATAATGTTGCATCCAAAGAAGCAATGATGTTGGGTTCTCGCTCTCAAAAATTTTGGTCTTTGCAAGAAGTAGTGATTTGGCTTTTGGTGTTTTGGAACTTGATGAAGCCGAACCCATTGACTTGAGGGTGATTCATGGAAACTCTTACACTACAAAGACACTACAAAGTGAATTGTTGCCGACCATCAAGTATGCGGTGACGTACCTAATTCCATTCGGTTAAAGGTATGAATACCATCTTCTAAATTAGTATAGACAATGGTTTGTTTGGGTAAACTATCACTCTTGGATAATTTTGGGTCCAAAGAATGTTTTTTGGTATATAAACTTCACTAAAAAACAGGAGGCATATGAAACCTAAAATTGACATCCAGGCGAAACAGTAAGTTCTGGTTTGTCAAATCGGAAGTTCCAGTTTCAGCAACCTCACCATGACAAAAATGGCCAAGTCCACACCGGCGTGTCCGGCGAGTCACCGGATTGTCCGGCAAGCCTTCTTTGGAACCGAACCTTCGGCGATTGGAATGTCCGGCCATTTGCCGGAGGGTCTAAAACTGGAAGTTCCGGTTTTGGCAGGCTCCCAGGAGCAAAATTTTCTACATCAATGCTAACTCTGATTATATCACAAGTTTGGTGTTTAGACATATTATCAGGTTGCAAATGGGCATTTTGACCAACTTTCAAAGAAGAAACAAAGAAGTGATTAGAAATGGAAGAATATGAAGTCAAATTCCTGGTTTGAAGGTTATAGGATGTATCCCTCGTCAAGACGATCGAAATAGATATAAGGATGACCTAATTTGAAGCCCGAACAAGGAAGTTACGGAGTTTTCAAAATGCACACAGCTGCAAAACCGGGCGTTCCGATTTTGGATTGCGGAAGTTCCGGTTTTGCCTTTTTTCAGAAATGTGTTTCATATTTGATTTCTTGCCGATTCGTTAGAGTTTCTGGCTATCCGGGGGGATAAGTCCAGCCCCCCTCTATATAAAGAGAGGGTCACAGCCGATTGAAAAAAACAATCACATCTCCAAACATGTAGAAGTTTTCGGCGATTCATTGTTAATAGTGCAACAAGTTGCTGGAAATTTTCAATGTTTAAATGGAAATTTGAATGTCATTTTAGATAAGTGTCTAGATGTGGTCAAAAGGATGGATTAATTTCATATATACCATGTTCCTAGGCTAGAAAATAGTAGAGCTAATGTTTTATCAAACAAGCATCAGGTTACAATGTTAGTAAAGGGAAATTCTCTATCATTAAGAAACCGATGTATGAGGTGCTAGAACTGAAAATTTTGGCTATTAGCAAGACAAATAATGACACTGTCGAATCATTAGATTGGAGATCTTCCATAATTTCATACATTCGCGATCCCACACAAAGGGTAGAACGAAAAGTTCAGTACATGGTTTTCAAATACACTTTGATTGACGGTCATTTGTATCGCTGAACACAAGACGATTTGCTTTTAAAGTGTCTAGGTGACGAAGAAGCCAAAGTGGCTATGGGGGAGGTTCATGAAGGTATTTGTGGTACGCACCAATCGGCTCCTAAAATGAAGTGGCTATTGAGATGAGCTGGATTCTACTGGCCTACTATGATTGCCGATTGTTACTGTTACTACAAAGGGTGTGAAGAGTGCCAAAGATTCAGGAATATTCAATTAGCACCTGCTGCCATGATGAATCCTATCATCAAACCTTGGCCATTCCGAGGAAGGGGACTAGATTTTGTTGGGAAAAATGCATCCTTCGTCTCCAAAGGGACACCGCTTCGTGTTAGTAGCAACGGATTATTTCACCAAGTGGACCGAAGTGGTGGCCCTAAAGAACATGACGGATAAAAAGGTAATTGAGTTCATTACTAACCATATTATCCATAGATTTGGCATACCGCAAACTTTGACCATAGATCAAGGAACCTCTTTTACATTGGGCCATGTTCATGAATTTGCCAAATCCTATGGGATTAAGCTGCTCAATTCTTCTCCATATTACGCTCAGGCCAATGATCAGGCCGAGTCTAGCAATAAAACATTGATCAAACTTATTAAGAAAAAGATAGAAGATCACCCCAAGAGGTGGCATGAAGTCTTATCAAAAGCTTTATGGGCTCATCGGATATCTAGGCATGGAGCAACTAAGGTAACACCCTATGAGCTTGTGCTTGGGCAAGGGGCCATTTTACCCGTTGAGGTAAATCTAATATCTCTAAGATTAGCTAAACAGAATGACTTATCCGTCGATCAGTATGGTGCATTGATGTTTGATAATATTGATGAAGCGACCGGTAAGCGATTAAATGCCTTAAAAGAAATTGAGAATGACAAGGCAAGAGTTGCTAGGGCCTACAATAAGAAAGTGAAAGTCAAAACTTTTCGAGTGGGTGAATTAGTTTGGAAAACAATTCTGCCCGTTGGTTTAAGGAGCAACAAGTTCAGGAAGTGGTCCCCTAGTTAGGAAGGACCATATAGAATAACGAGAGTCATAACCGGAAATGTCTACATGATAGAAGACTTGCAAGGAGTATCATTGCCTAAAGCTCTCAATGGCCGGTACTTGAAGAAAAACCACCCCAGTGTATGGCAAAACGCTTAAAAGAGAATTAGCTGATATGATGAATGTCGTTGCTAAAAACTCGTAATATGGCCGATGAGTCGAAGAACCATCACCCTTAGACATTTTTGGGTGCTTAGAATGTTTTGTGGTTCAGGGGCTTCACCAAAAAGCAGGAGGCATGTGTTGACACCCAAAAATTAGTGTGCCCGAGTGTCCAGCACAATGCCAGAGTCTCCGGCAAGCCCTCTCGGGTTTGGGCCTTTTCACCCACCGGACATCCGGTGTATTGCCGGATCCTCCGGCAAGCCTTCTTTGGGGCTCCGAGCCCACTAGAATGTTCGGTCTATCGCCATACTGTCCGACAAGCCGTCAAGGTCCGATGATTTTTGCCCACCGGAGTGTTCCGCATGTCACCGAACTATCTGCCAAGCCCTCTTGGGTTCCGAAGTTTACACGACGGATTGCCCGGCGTTGTGCCGGAGTGTCCGGTGACCAGAGTATCCAGCAATGTGCCAGACTGTCCAGTGATGTCGGTTTCAGTTGTTATTTCTTTCTTAAATTGTAGGATTTGAAACCTTTCGGGGTAAGACCACCCAACCTCTATAAAAAGAGGCCTCATGCCAATTGAGGGGTATCCCAATCGACTCTATAGACTTGCCTTTACGTTTTTTACCTTTCCAAACCCTAATCACCTTACTCGACCCCAATTCCATTCTTCTCCCGTCTCGGTGACGTGTGAAGGCGATCTGGCTAGCCTGACTGAGCCCGAATCAACCCTAAGAAGATCCTCCTCTAATGTGTACATGGTTACTGATCTTCCGTCAGGTTGTAGTAACTCTCGATTTAGTGGAGATGCGATACACAATCGATCCGACCTCAAATCAACAAGATTCGAACTCCGCAATCGCAGCACCACTTCTCCTCTGGTTATCAACTGTGCACACACAATTGACCTCGCCAAGAAGGCTAATCTCAACCTACGAATCGAAAAACACAAGCAAAAACAATAAAGAATACAACTCAATTGTGAAATGTTAATTAAATCATGAAGTTGAAAATCCAACAAACCGTCAAACGACGAAACTGTTTGATAAAAAATGAAACTAATCAAAACCTATCCCTAATGATGGTGTCTACTGATTATATAGAGTTTAGGACGATCTTAGGGGCAAATCTAAATACTAATGGGCCTAGAAAAGATACACGGTCCAAAGGCCAAAAGATAGTGTCGCAGCACCCTAACAGATTCTGGATGTCATATTGTTTCAACGATTCCTGAAGATCTAGGAAGTATTTTCGTACAGAATTAGATCCGTTGGAAAGCTTATCTCCTTAGCTTTCCATCCATAAACGGAGCTCATATGAGACTAAGACGTCCATTTTAGTGCAGGCTGCTCATGGAATTCGAGTCAGACTCGAGCCCGAGTTGTTTTGATCTCCTCTAGAATCAAACGTGCGATGGTGATCTTGAGCATCTCCTAGTCCTTCTTCATGCTTCCCGTGACCCTCTCCAATGTTTCTAATCATGATAAAGTTATTAGGTAGCAATCTATTCTCAAAGGAAGGAAGACATGTGTTTAGGAACGAGCTTACCTCTAATCTCAACTATCATGCGTGAGTTTCATCAATACTAATTTGAGTAGTCTTGTGTGTATCTAAAGGATTTATGTCCTCATCATCCTCCGACGGGGTCCCTCCCGAGGTGAGTTTTCTTGGTGCTCGTAGGGATTTTTGTCAAGGCGACATCAACGTTCCGCACACGGATGTGTGCGTGGTGTGCTGTCTCAAACCTGATTTCGGCGTCAACACCACCCTTTCGCATACCTCAAGCACTAAAAATCCAAGAAAATGACCTTTAAGCTCCCAAATGTCTTTTTCATTTCACATTCCCCACCTTCCTCAGCATTTTCTTCTTCCCCTCATCCTCCTCACTTCCTCCCAAACCTTTCACATTCCTCTCTTCCTGGGCAACTCACGAGCAGACACAGATCCTCCAATTCTCGTCCGCGTTCCCAGCGATCCATTCAAAAATTCAACCAAAGTTTGCCAAGATGTTCTCCTTGAAGTCCTCTACAGCATATCCAAATTTTACGGCAATTGGAGCTCTGTAGCTTCCGAGATCTCCATCGCGACACCTGCTGTTCCCTGTTCTAGATCTGTCCAGCGCGTGACTCGATAATTTCGTGCTTATTGCTGCCAATTTTGACCATAACTTGATAAATCTTGTACCATATTGTGATCCAGTGAAGTACCTTCCTTATTACCGAAGGATTCGCCAAGATTCACCTTGGTTTATCCAAGAATGCGATTTGTTCTTCAACTGCCGCTTCAGAACCAAATCTCAATCCCAATCCTTGATCTCCTTTTCAGGTTAAATCTTGTCCAAACCATCATGTCTGTATTGTGTTCCATATAATTAGGCACGTTTATATTCAAATATTTTCTTGAATTTCGTAGTCAATCATCAAGAACATGCACTTCTTTCCAGTGCTGTATGTGAGCAGACAGATGTGTTGCCGCCGTTCACCGCTTGTTATCATCTAACACTTTGACATTTCTTGCTGTAAATTAATCCTTGGTGAGTTCTACAAACTTTGTTAGCACTCCATAATGACCCTTCAATGATGCATATGATCCTTAGTTTTGTTTGTTTGCTTTCTTTGTTATCAGTTACCGTGAGAGGAGAAGAATACAAGTTGGAATCAAGCAAGGATATGAAGAGAAGATCGAATAACACTAGGCAACATTTTGAGGCAAGTGTCTTTGATCACATTATGCCTATTAGGATGACATAGGAATATAGGATTTGCATGCTAGTCTGAAATTGGAATCGAATGTTGGGTTCACTAGAATATTTCTCTTAATTCTTTGAAGCTGGTTCGTAGTTGGGTGTGGTAGTAGTTTATTTTATATGCTTAGCCTTTCTATCATAGTTGGGTTTTGGATAAAACTTGAACTACTAAAATTGATTAATGGTATAATAGGAAGTTAATCATCTTCATGTTAAAGAAAATGATAATGACTTAGTGTATAGAGAATCTGAGCAGGATGGATGATATAGTATGATATGCTCTTGGATATTATTCGATGTTTGGTATGTGCTAGTTCCTGCTCTATATTCTAAGGACTGGTTCGTGAACCATGTTACATGGCATTACAGCGCAGCCACAAGGTTAAATGGTAGCCCCTAGTTGACTAATTGTTTTGATCTTAGTTTGGTGTGTACCATGTGGCCGTGTAGTGGTGCAAGAGGGGGCTTCTGCGGTGGAGGTAAAATAGACTCTATGGATGTCATGGTGGTGAAACCTTAGTGGGTGCATATTGACTAAGTGACACCTTGTAAAGGCTTTGTAGTGATCTTCTAGCCATATACCTAAGGAAGTGTGTTATGTATCTATGGATACTGGCATAAAGAAGGTTTTTAGTCCACCTGGCAAAGGGGATGAAATCACGACTTGTGGTGAAAAGTGTGCAAACTCTCTAGAGATAAAACTGTCATGACAGTTGTGCTCACAGTCAAGAGCGGCCTGGACTGCTTCACGATTAGTTCTACTATAGGGTTGGTTGGTCTTGTCATGGTAATCGGGTGGGACCCGATGAGTTGGTAGCTAGGTGTTGGTACCTGGTGAGTTTGGTAGTCGGATGGAATCCGATGAGGTCTCTTTGGTTTGTGGTTAGTTTTGGGGGTTCAAACTTAGTAAATAGGTTGCTTAAATTAAATAGTCTAGATGGCATTAGTGCTCTAAACCTCAGTAGCCTTTCTTGCCTATAGCTCTCATGTCATCTTTTCCTACACATGCTGAGTACTTTATGTACTCATGCGTGTTGCTTTTGTTATTTTGTTGCCTATGAATGTTGCTCAGTGACAAGAAGATCAAAGAAGTCAAGTCAACCAGTAAATTGAAGATGAAGCATAGAAGGTCGTGTTGCCACCAGTCAATTGACTGTGGTGTGCCCAAAAGTTTTCTCCTCCCGTTGCTCTTCAAAACTCTGTTATTTATTGTTTGTTTATCGATATAGAACTGATTATCACTTAATTATTCTACATGTATAATGAAACAGATCCTAACATACATATAGATATCATCGAGTTTTGTGTTTATAAAATCCAGTGTGACATCCCATAGCACCACTTCGGTCAAACAAAAGCAAGACGCAAGTATAAACCTGTCGGAGTCTAATTGCAGGGTGCATCAACACCAAACTAAGCTGATAACCGTCCTCTAGCTCTTAGACCTGGTACTGTCCCTCTTCCACCCCTCTCGGCTCTTGGTTTTTCGATGCATTTGGAGTTGGAGTTCACTGTAAGGGAGGAAAACCTCACTATAGATAAGAAAAGAATCAATATGTATATCAAACTACTCCCTCTGTTTCAAAATAAGTGTATTTAGTTATTGAAAAAAATAGAAATTACTGAAGGAAATTGAATAAAATTATTGAAGTATGATAAATTACTAAAATATTCAATACAAAATTGCTGAAGGAAACAAAAATTACTAAAGGAATTGGAGAAAAATTACTAAAGGAGAGGAAATTACTGAAGAAATACAAAACATTTACTGAATGAAATGTAACAAAATTAGTGGAGGAGAGAAAATTAATTAATTTAATGAAACAAAATTACTAGAAAAAAGAAAAATTATTGAAGAAAACAGATCCAAATTACTGAGGTGCAGGGTGTAGAATAGTCTGAAGAAAACAAAAAATTACCGAAGGGAATTAAATTGAATTACTGCAGTCTGATGAATTACTAAAAGATTCAATTCAAAATTATTCAAGGAAACAAAAATTACTGAAGGAATTAGAATTAAATTACTAAAGGGGAGGAAATTACTAAAGAAATACAAAAAATTACTGAATGGAATTTAACAAAAATTAGTGTAGAGAAAATTAAGTATGTAATTTAAACAAAATTACTGGAAAAAAGGAAATTACTGAAGAAAATATATCTAAATTACTGAGGTGTAGAATAACTATTCTACACCCAGCGTGTAGAATAGCATTTGTGTGTGTGTGTGTGTGTGTGTGTGTGTGTTAGACAAAATCAAGTAAAAAGTGAATTATCTGGATGAAGAGCCTTTCCGTGGTCCATGTTGTGAGGCTGAAATCATCCTTTTATGTCTTTATGTAGGACCTTGTTGACACTACTTTGCTGTATGAGCTCAAAAGTCCTTTATGTTGAAAAATGTAATTCCACATTATTTTCATGGATTGTCAACCTGCTCGATCATGTACGCTTATTTAGTTTAAACAATATTAGCCCGTTGATATATTGTCATTCAACACACCCTGCTAGTGGCCTAGATACACCTTGGATCTGGCAGCTCCGCCTCTATCTCCTGCGACGGCCTCCATCTTGGATCGCCTGTCTAGACAAGTAGCTACCTGTTTGCATCCACATTCATGTCTTCGAATACGTTAAATTGTAGCTTATTATCGGAGAACGAGGAGCTGGTTCATATGTATTGCAAAGGGACATCCAAGTT
The DNA here is from genome assembly GCA_001602275.1 of Zoysia japonica. Taxonomy (NCBI): domain Eukaryota; kingdom Viridiplantae; phylum Streptophyta; class Magnoliopsida; order Poales; family Poaceae; genus Zoysia; species Zoysia japonica. Next base: position 743,000 of record BCLF01000042.1, read on the forward strand.
GGAGATGACGTGAACATCACATCAGCCATGGAGTCCACTGTTAACGTCAAGTGTCGGATTTTAACAAGTGATGTGAACAATTTGAGTACTCCCTCGATACTCAAAAGAGTGTTTAAAATTTGTCTACAAAAGTGTTATTCTCTTTTTCAATATAATACTCACATTTTCTCTCTCCTTTATTTTTCTAGATTCCATGTGTATTTTCAATATAGTCTGGAAAGCTTTTATTTTAAAAAGTGTGCTTTGATTGCTTAAAGCATCACAATGTTAAATATTTTATGCAGAACTATTTCCTTATCCATCTATATCCGACCACAACACTTCTAATGGATCAAGCCTAACAGACGAGGAAGCAATTGCATTTCTCACACACGTTTGCTAATGTCAAAACTTGACACATGGACACAGAAGAAATAAAATGCTCTTCGCAACATATGCTGTAGTTCGAGCTATTAGCTATATGAATGAAGAAAGATATATATAGGGACAGATATAGGTGCAATAAACCATCAACCCAAATAGATTAAAACTTCAAGCATATATAATTCATCATCATCACAGGTAACTCAATTTTGTATTCAAATGTTACAACAGTTGTCTTCCCACCCAAATTTCTTAACTATAGATACGGGGCATATATGAATCCTCAGAAAGCATAACTAGGATTACTTTTTCTTACAAATATATGACCAGCGCTGCATATGACAGAAGATACTACGAAGCTAGTCCCTCATGTTCTTTTTGTTAATGGCCTCCTGGAGCATATGATCAATAATACCAAATGTCAATGGTTTGACCACAAACACGTCGGCTCCAGCAGCCATGAATGCTTCCATACCATTAGGATCAGCGGACACCCCAACAATCTGCACTTCAGTAGCTCCGATAGCACGAATCTTTGCAACAGCCTTGTGGGAAAAAAAAAGGGAAAGACTTATTAGTTGTTACTTTTTGGGATAGCTTTTAAAGAAACTTATTACATTAAGGTGCACAACATAAAATAGATGTTGGAATGAAATGAATTATTCAGATGGAGTACCACAGGACCCGTCATTACAGGCATATCCTTGTCGCAGAAGACAATGTCAAATGTTTTCTCTTCAAGGAACAGGTTCACAGCTTCTTTCCCATTGTGAGCAACAGTGATCTCACACTTAAGTTTGCGCAGCATGGCCGAGAGAACCATGCGTTGAAGTTTCATATCCTCAACAACTAATGCTCTTGGAGCAGACTCTTGGTTCTTGAATGCCATGAGGAAACTGTAGATAAAAATAAAGAGCATTAGTTTTGTCTGGTGCGACAATTACTCTTAAGATTTCTGCCATTTCCTTGTGAAAAAGATTAAGTACTAAACTGCACTATTCTCGTAACGATGCACATAAAAATGTCGCTTAGTCTAAAAAAACACGTGTCTCTTGAAAAATATTTGGCATGTGCTCCATGAACTCCACGTCTGAAAATAACATTTAGTTGCATGCTGTAACAATGCATATCTAACAAGATACAGATTAATCGTAAAATACAATAGCTTATCAGAGACCTTAATCTCCACCACATAGAAAACCACAGATCAGCTTTCTCATGATATGACTCACGAGAGCCAAAACAATCAACCGAAGCCTAGCTAAGATGATAACAATAATCCTGTAGATCTAAAAGCAACACGAAGGAACAACAGACTGCCGGAAGACATGCATGTAAGCGCTCTAATCCATCTAAACAAATTGTACGTAGTTCCCTAAATAAACTGATCAATTCATCATGCAGTAACAAACTAAACTGGAGAACGAAAACGGGAGAAAGAAAACGATGTGATCTTGGAAGTCTCCACTTACATGGGATCGATGACGCTGTTGTAGTCTCGCAAGGAGATGATGTTCTAGGTTTCTTAGCGCAACTCTGATGTGTTGCCTGTGTCCCGGCCATTTTATAGAGGGGGGACGCCAGGATCATTTAAATTTTTCAATGCCGAATCTGAAAAGATCTGCTGAGTTTTCATACAACCATTGATTGGATTTTGATACGGCCATTTAATTCATTATCTATCTGCATCAAAATCAAAGATCTCGCTGCTACATGAGTTGCATGTGACATCATTAAAGATCTGCATTGTATCTGCAGCCGGCCGATGAGGAAGCCAATCCAGGCTTTCTGGACGTCATCAGAGCTGCCTTTTGGGACTTTGGCGGATGACCAGAAGACATCGTTGGGTTCAGATGGGGTTTCCAATTTTGCAAATGAACATTCATAGTGTACATAAGTGAACGGGTTACCTCTAAAAGATGCCTATTCTTTCTTTCAGCTACACCATTTTGTGGCGGTGTATCAGGGCATGATGTTTGATGTAAAATTCCTTCACTTGAAAGGAAACACCCAAACTTCTTATTTACATATTCGGTCCCATTATATGTCCTGATAATTTGAACATGAGCATTGAATTGATTTTTTACGCAGGCACAGGAGTTTTTAAAGCATTCAAGCACCTTTCTTTTATGTTTCATAAGATATAGCCATGTCATGCAAGAGTAGCAGTCAATAAAGGTGACAAAATATTTTGCTCCACTCAAAGAGGTGACAGGGGAAGTCCAAACATCAGAATGGACCAATACAAAGTGTGACAGGCTTCACAACCCCCTACTAATATATGATGTTCTAGTGTGTTTAACAAACTCACAAGCATCACACACCAACTTACGTCTGTCCACCTTAGACATTTCATCAAGGAATATCCTACTCATGACATCAAAAGATATATGTCCCAACCGACAGTGTAAAAGCATTACCTTAGCTTAATCTTCAATTGCAAGACCTGAGACAACTAGACATACTACTTCATCGGTCTTGCTCCTATCAAGATACCATAGTCCATTATGCCGAACTCCAGTCCCAAGTCTTCTTCCAGTCTTCCGTTCCTGAATTAAACAATTTTCACAATCAAGAGAGACCCGACAGTCCATTTGATCAATTAATGAGCTTAATGAGACCAAATTAACAGGGAAAGATGAAACATATAATACTGAGGATAATGTAATAGATGGAGTGCATTGCACTATGCCAACCCCCTTGATAGGTTGGGATGTTCCATCTGCAGTTTGAACCGTGTCTTTATGAGTATGGGTATGGTGCATACGAAGCAAATTCACTGGACGTGCCTGTGACATGTCTTGATGCACCCAAATCTGATATCCAACATGATGTATCATTATGAATAGATGCTAATGCTTTATTTAATATACCTGAGTCAGAGTGAACAAGGTTGGCAACATTATCAACTGATGTTGTTGATGTCACTTGAGCATCTGATATGGAAATCTTTTCATTCTTCCTGAACCTTCTTAACTCCTCTAACTCAGCAGCTGGGATTGTGACCAGATCAGATAAACTTTCCTCGCTCATAGCACGATTAGCTTTATGGCCTCTTCCTCTACCACGATTTCAACTGCCCCTTGTTGCACCCCTAAAATTTCCTCTTCCTCTGCCACAATTTGGCTTGAATGTTTGAGAACAATCATGACTTATGTGATCCTTCTCACCACAGTTATAGCATATCCCCATTTCATTAGATTCTGTCACAACAAAAGCTGGACAGAATGGAGGTGGAACATTGCCTTTCATTACCTTCATTCTTCTCTCCTCTTGTGCCATGGCCGCTAGGCTTCCTCTAGACTAGGGAGATCAGATTGATGGAATATAGCAATCCGTCTTCCCTCAAATTCTGGGTTCAAGCCCCTCAAGAATTGAAGAACCCTTTTCTTCTCTATCCATTTCTTCACCCATGACACACACTCAGGGTGTGGCAACTCAATAGGATCATAATAATCTAAATCAGCCCACAATTGTTTTAGCTCAGCAACATAATCCATCAAGCATAGCTCCCCTTGCTTGAGATGATAATTTCTGTCATCTGTTTCAGCCAACAACATGACATTCCTTGTGCTAGAAAACATTTTTGATATAGCTTCCCATATTCCATAAGCAGTAGCTATAGCATCCACCGATCTAGCAATTGTTGGAGCCATCGAGTTTAACAACCAAGCAGCAACTAAGGAATTTGTAGCATCCCATGCTATCCATTCATCGCTCAACTTATCCTTAGGCTCTACTGTTTCTCCAGTGACAAGACCCTTAAGCTTCTTGGCCTTCAACAACAGCAATGCCCTCCTGGACTAAGCCAAATAATTTTTGATACCCTCCAATTTGATATCAATTGGCATCAACTCCAACTTTTGCATTGTGTCTGTATGTGTCACAATTGCCTTGCTCATAGATGAAGACTCATCTTTCTTTGCTGCAAGCAGCTCCACCAGTTTGCCAAGAATTTGCTCAATACCTTGATTTTCTGCCATTGTATCACAGGAACTTACCAAGATTTATTCCAATCCACAATCACAGCAACACCTCACCACATCACAGAACAACGGCAGGTCTAGCACATCACCACCAGCAGCCGTTTCCGACCAAATCCAGCTTCACTTTGGCGTCCTCCAGCAGGCAGAGCTTCCTCACGAACCAGCTGCTGCTGCACCCCACACTCATCGCACCTGGGCTGCCCGTCTTCGCTTCTCTTCACCACTGGGCGCAGCACCTGCGCCCTCTGCCCCCAGAGCCTGCACCACCTTCCTGGCCGCCATCTCCTGCAGAAGCTTGACGTCTCTCTCACGCCACTGCTCCGGCGTGAGCCCGTCACGACCTGGCTATACCGTGAAGAGTTGGGAAGCTTTTCTTGGAAGACACTGGAACCAGGGTTGCCCCCGATCCCCTTCTGCTCTCTCCTTTATCTTATTACAGTTTTACATTTTAGTCCTTACATTAGTACATAATTACGCAATGTCCTAAAAGATACATATACATGTATTACAGACCTACACTGTGCTTGGTAGCTAAAGCTATTTACCTACTGTAACCTAGGAGAAGTTGGTGACTATTGATGGGAGTTTTAGTCACCAATGTAATCTATATTGGTCACCAAAAGCTGCAGCGACAGGGTTACAGCGACCACAATACGACCAAGGTTTATAAGTTTCTAATTACTACTTAGCAACCAACATGTACTTTTTAGTAACCAAAGTCCTTGTTGGCTAGAAGTCACTTTTCTTGTAATGATAAGACTTTGCTTCTTATTTTCTCCAATCTGGATCACTCTTTTTTTCAATCATATAAATATACACTGAAAAATCCAGCTGACTCCTATGAGACTGCTAACTCCTAATCCTCAGTCAATGCATTCGTTAGAGCTGATCAAAGAACTCATTGGTTTGGACATAATTTTGTTGTCCTTGTGTTCTGTTTTCCCCAAAAGCACTATTATTAGCAGCAAAACCATATGTTCCTACCCAAAGTACTACCTCCATTCTAATCTATAAGCATTTCTAGTTTTAGTCGAAGTCAAATTCCAATATATAAGCATAAATAAGAGGCTCAGCGTGTCAAATTCCAATATATAAGCACAAATTTTAGTATTTTGCAGGAAGTATGACATACTTACACCCACCATACAAAATATTGTACCTGGCGTGTCATTTATTCTGGCCTATTTGTATATCACTTTATAGTCTGGATATATTATAATTAATTAAATTTATTTTACAAAGTATGTTTTGTTTGCTTAAACTATCACAATATAATACTTTGCGCCGAACTATTTCTTCACCCATCTATATCCGACCACAACACTTCTAATGGATCAAGTGTAACAGATCAGGAAGCACTTCATTTATCAGACACATTTGCTAATGTCAAAACTTGACACATGGACACAGAAGAAATAAAATGCTTTATTTTTTTGCGACATATGCTGTAGTTCTAGATGGTAGCTATATTAATGAAGAAAGATATATAGGGACATCAATAGGTTCAATAAACCATCAACCCAAATAGATTAAAACTTCAAGCATATATAATCATCATCATCACAAGTAACTCAATTTGTATTCAAAGGTTACGACAGGTGTCTTCCCATCCAAATTTCTTAACTATAGATACAAAAGGGATATATGAACCTTCAGAAAGCATAACTAGGATTCGTCTCTCTTACAAATATGACCAGCACTGCATATGACACTAGAAACTACTAAGCTAGTTCCTCATGTCCTTTTTGTTAATGGCCTCCTGGAGCATGTGATCAACAATACCAAGTGTCAAAGGTTTGACCACAAACACGTCAGCTCCAGCACCCATGAATGCTTCCATACCATTAGGATCAGCGGACACCCCAACAATCTTCACTTCAGTAGCTCCGATGCCACGAATCTTGGTAACAGCCTTGCGAGTGAGAAGAAAAGTTTTGTATGTTGTTACTTTTCACATAGATTTTAAAGAAACTGACATTAAGTGCACAACATAATATAGAAACCGTAATGAAATGAATTATTCAGATGGAGTACCTCAAGACCCGTCATTACAGGCATATCCTTGTCGCAGAAGACAATGTCAAAAGTTTTCCCTTCAAGGAACAGGTCCACCGCTTCTTTCCCATTGTGAGCAACAGTGATCTCACACTTAAGTTTGCGCAGCATGGCTGAGAGAACCATGCGTTGAAGTTTCATATCCTCAACAACTAATGCTCTTGGAGCAGACCCTTCATTCTTGAATGCCATGAGGAAACTGTAGATAAAAATAAACAGCGTTAAGTGCACCAATTACTTTTAAGATTTCTGCCATTTTCTTGTGAAAAAATATTAAGTAATAAAGTATCATATTCTCTAGTTCAATAACAATGCACATAAACACGTGTCTCTTGAAAAATATTTGAGATGCCTTACGTGAACACCAAGTCTGATATGAATATTTAGCTGCATGCTGTAACAATGCATATAACAAGATATAGATTAATCATAAAATATAATGGCTTATCAGAGCCCTTGATCGGACGAATGATAGATTGTCCAAGAGATCTAAGCGCTCTAACCCATCTAGACAAACTGTACGTAGTTCCCAAAACAACGGGAAAAGAGAACGATGGGATCTTGGAAGCCTCCGCTTACTTGGGATCTTCGTTGCGAGGATGATGTAGCTCTACTCTGCTGTGTTGCCTGTGTCTCGGCCGTCGTATTGCTTGCATCGCATGCCTTTTTATAAAGGGGGGGGGGGGGGGGGGCANGGGGGGGCATCATGAACATATACATTTTTTCAATGCCAAATCTGAAAAGATCCGCTAAGTTTTCATACAGTTATTGATTGGATTTTGATACGGCCATTTAATTCACTATCTAACTGCATCAAAACCAAAGATCTCGCTGCTATAGGAGTTGTGTGTGACGTCATTACAGATCTGCATTGTATCTGGCCAGCCGGCCGATGAGGAAGCCATGACAAGAGCTGTCGTTTTGGACGTCGGCAGATGACCAGAGGATATCGTTGGGTTCAGATGGGGTTTCCAGTTTTGCATCTGAACCAGCTGCTAGTGAGATTTGGATATATTACTGTAATGCCGTATTAATTTGAGTATAGGAAAGGATCTTGGAGATTCACAGATCATAAATGATTGTATTTTAGTATCAGATACTATGCAGCTGTGACAATAACTGGTTTCCAAAATCTTGTGAATATATCAAAGCAATGAATGCTGCAAAGAGACACCTGTTGCATGGCGTTACGGCCCGGGTAACTATAGCGGCTATGAATATAAATTTGTCACCTGTTCCAAAATCAGAGGAAGGCATCCCATCAACTGTTGGCCCAAAAAGTACTGCCCATTGGGCTGCACAGGGATCTCAGAATCCAGCAACTCAGCAGAGCGAATGTGTCACTCGCCTGAAGGGTTTCTCATGCACAATTGTACAAAATCGGCTGGGGATGTGATTTCATATTTTAGAGTCGTTTTGTTAGGCTTAGTTAATTTGACACTGACCATATTTCATTGAGACCAGATGTCGCTATTGACTTTTAAATTCAATTTTAATCATAACTTTGATCATTTGTCTTATTAAAAAAATTTACTCAAATGTGTAAAATTTTAAGTTGTGATTCAAATAACTCTAATGATAAATCAAATTATACCAAAATATATGAAATTTATCAAAAAAAATTGAATAAGACAAATGATCAAAATTAAATTTAAAAGTCAACAACGATATCCATTAAAGAACCAAGTATAAATAATGGAAAAGCCAATGAGGAAAGAGTGGTTGAAGCCACGGCTCGCCCGACTGGGCAACCTGGAAACCGAACCACAAGGATTTTGTAATACAAGCCTCTTGACTTTGACGTCGATTTGCTAATGCTATCTTCTGCACATCAGTCATACAATTTTTTCCTTCGATATGTAATTTTCAGATTTTTATTTGCTACCTCCTGTAGGTCACTTCTCAAGATTAGCCGACTTGCATGCTCTCTTCGTTTTTTAATTGATGTCGTCACTGACTTTTAAATTCAACTTTGACTATTTATCTTATTTAAATTTTTTTTATAAATTTTATATATTTTGATATAATTTGATTTACCATTTGAGTTATTTGAATCACAACTTAAAATTTTACACATTCGACCAAATTTTTTGAATAAGACGAGTACTTAAAGTTTATTATAGAAGCCAACGGTGACATCAATTTAAGAACAGAGAGAGTAGGCTTAAAGGTTTTGTTGTTGACGAAATATAGAATGCAGCTTGCCTCCTTTGCGGTGAAAAATAGGTACACATACAAAAGAATTTCATAAAAATATTATTATATGCAATGTCTAAACATATAATTAGCCTATTTATACAAATATTTGCATGCACGTCGGAAAGAAAATTGCATGTAACATATTCTAGCATGCTTGTATTTTAAAATTCGAAATTCACACGAAGAAACTGTGTAGACACATCTGAGTATGCATATACAAGTCAACTGTTGGCTTGAAAGAGTGAAACAGTTCCCTGACAAAAACTCAATCAATCAACTGAAAGAAATTAATTTTATAAATGGGATGATTTTACCAGTATTGAGTCAAGACCAATCAATCAAGGAGATGCAAGTAACAAATATTTCAATGGAAGGAGAACATGTCACGAAACTCTAACTAAAACGTCAAATAGTAAAATTTCACCTTTTCTTTCCAATTGAACATATTTCCATACTTCCCTGAAACCTGACTGCAAAGCTTCGAGAAACATCTAAATCAACTAATGAACCAATATTGAAATTTATTATGTTACCTGCCAAATAGTTGCCAGATTCATCAGTACATAAGTCCAACTAATGTTTAAATTTGAAGTATTTTTGTCCTAGAGCCACAATAGTGAGTGCTGAAATTTTATCTAGTGCTAGTTTCTTCAGATAGATATGGGTATAATATTTTCTTCAAACTGCTTAATATTGAGGTTTCAGATAACAAATACCCACTTTGTCCAGCCACTAGCACATTCATTCCTAATGCAAGTGTCATGTACTGTTTTTCCTGTCCAGGCTAACTAACCAGGCATATTTTACTGTATTGGGTAATCAGTAAGTGGTATGCTAATCAAACAGGCTATACAATGCAAAATAATTAGAACAGATTTTTACAAAAGAAGTATCTTACCAAAGGTTGGATCAGCAACAAAAACTATAGTACGGTCATGACTTTCCAAAAATCTTTGATAGCCAATCCTGGAAAATATTGCCCAGCGATAAAACCAACCATACAATATAAGCTCAAGTGCATAAAGAAACGATCTTATAATACAAGAGCCCAAATTTTCACCAGGTGTATCGGGATAATTTTGTGCCAGAACTCTTAATTTGTACCATGTATCCTTTTCGATGTCCTCTATCTCTTGGCGCAAACGATTTTCCTAAGAAAATTAACGAATCTACTACAATTAGTGTGCAACTAGCAAGATAAAGTGCACTCCAGGCAGAACACAAAGTGATCCAGGCAAGTAGTTCTCCTCATATGATTACAGGTGTTAAAATAAGAATGTAAGCACTTCTGAAGGTATATGGATTAGGCATTCTAAAAGGTATGTACGTTAAGCAAACAGCTCATAAAGAGACAACAAAAGCACCATTTCAAGCACCTAATCAGACACTTGACACTTATATTTTCTTCTTCCTAGAAAATAAAATGTAGGCCACTCAGCATATATCAATCAGAAAAATTAATCAGATTAGAAACCCAGAGAGTGAAACTTGAATCAGTCTAATGGTTTAGGTCACAAATTATCATTTATAATATTTAATAATTAGATTACAAATAATTCGATTACAAAACTATGACATCTTTAATTACTTAGCTTGAACTAACTTCCCCTCGCCATCATTGCGCATGTAGGGAACAAGTGATGAATAACTGAGTTTTGCTTCAAAGATATTTATCATTTCTGTATTTGCAAAAATAAAGCACCTCATCAAACTAGTTGTATTCTTCATCATCTATGATATTATCAACCCTGATGATCATTTGTCTTCCAGGGATAACAATGTGCTTCTTCTCATGTTCGGGCTCAAGTACATAAAATACTTGTGCGACACGTTGTGGGAGTATCCATGGGTCATCTTTGTGACGTTTGTTGTTTAGAGACACAAGGGTGAAGCCCATTTCATCCACCTTTGCACCTTGTGGGTGCTTGACCCATTGGCACTTAAATACAGGGATTTGTAAACTTGTTCCATAGTTGAGTTCCTAAATTTCATCAATGTATCCATAATATGTGTTCTTGTTCCCCACACTGTCTTCGGCATCTACTCTCACAGCACTATTTTGGTGCTAGCTCTTGCCGTGCTTTGCCTTGGTATAAAATGTGAACTCATTGATATCATATGCCTGTCATGTTGTAGCTAACATTAAGGGATCATCGGCGAATAAATGCATCTTTTTTCATCTTTTGTTGTACCAATCGGAAGGTTTTGGTTCTTCAACCATGACGTGAAACATCTTTTGTTCTCTTTCAAGATCCAATCCTCTGTGGAATGTTATTTTTTTCACAAAGCTATTGCAAGTGTTGTTGGATGTATGGCACTGCAATATGTAACTAATAAAGGATGCTATAATGTGCATCTCGAACTCTTACAAAACTCTGATCGTTAAATGTTTTCCTTCCTTTTGTTCCTTTCTCTAGGAGCCTCCCCTCGTGCCGTGACACCGGCACACCTATTGGTTTTCCATCTTTCATGTAATCATTGTAGCACTCAAAAACCTCCTCAGTTGAGTAACCCTCTGTCATGGAACCCTCAGGGTGAGCACGATTGCGTACGTAGCACTTCATAATAGACATATGACGCTCATACGGATACATGTGATGCAGATAAACAGGGTCGAGGACAAAAATTTGATCTACTATGTGAATCATATAGTGCTCCATCATATAAAAAAAGGATAGTGGGAAGCACATCTCGAGTTGGCACATGGTCTCTCTCATCTGTTTACGTGTCTTCTCTAACTTAGCAATGTCGATTACCATCTTGGATATAGCATTAAAGAAGTGGCACATTCGTATGACGGCCATCTTTATGTATGTTTGTTTGACAACTCTAATTGCAATAGCGAGTAATAGGGTGAGCATGGTATGACAGTCATGAGTGTTGTACCCACTCATCTTCAGCTTAGACATTGAAACGAGATTATTTACATTCAATGAAAAACCTGTGAGGACTCTAACACCATGTAGACACTTGCATATTGATTTTTTCTCCTCAAGTGTGACGGTAAAGCTAGCCGGTGGAAGGTAATATTTTCCATTTGGTCTTATCTGAGGATGAATTTCTGGCCTTATTCTTATTTTTTCTAGGTCCCTACTTGCTCTAAGTTCATCCTTTGTCTTGTCTGGGATATCAAATAAGGTATCAATCGTGCTTTCAAAAACACCCTTTGCAACATGCATAGTATCTATGGTATGGCCAATCTCCAACTCTTTTCAGTACGATAAATATTGATTTTTTAAATAGAACATCTCTTGGAGCCTTATTATTTTTCTTCGTTTTTTCCTTTCACTGCCTTATCGAAGACAATATGGATATTTCTCCCCTATACCGTCAAATTGATCCTTCATTGCACGATACTTGTGCTTTTTTGGTAAGAATCGTTAGTGCCGCATGTACACCATCTTACATGAGAAAGGAAGGTACATTGATGATGTTTGGTCTAGACATACTACACATCCTGTCTTCCCTTTAACTTGTCTAGTTAGTGTCAAGCGTGCGGGATTGTCATTGATGGTAACAAAAATCATGGCATACAGTGTGAAGCTCTCTTGTTTGTAACCATCCAAAACACGAACCCCATCTTCCCATAATTTTTCATATCCTCAATTAAAGGTTCTAAAAAGATATCTATATCAATGCCAGCTTGTTTAGGACCAGAAATAAGGATAGCTAACATAAAATACTTTCTCGTGTGACACAACCATGAAGGTATGCTGTATAGGTTTAAAATCACTGGTCAAGTACTATGTGGGTTTGTCATCTCACCAAAGGGATTCATTCCATCTGTACTTAAGATTGGCCTTAAGCTTTTTGGATCTCTAGCAAATTCAGGATGGTTAACGTCAAAGGTTTTCCATTGTTGAGCATCCGCCGGGTGCCGAAGCTTCCTGTCCTTTTTGCGCCCATCAAAGGCCGCATGCCAGATCATGTTTTTAGCATCTATAGAGTTGGAGAATAGTTGCTTCAATCGATCTATTACTAGCAGGTACCACATCACAAGTGTTGGAATTTTTTTCATCGACCTCTTGGTCATCTAGACCACTACTAATGCTTTTCTTCATCTTCCTCCCTTTTTTTTGTTTTTTGCTGATCCACAGAACCTAAATCGTCACTTTGATCATTCCTTTTGTACCGACTGGCATTGCACATTTGATATCTTATGTCGTTTGCGCACTCTTTGTGGTACAATATGCAGTGGTTCGGACAAGAGTGTAATTTTTGTATGCCCAGTGTCAATGGTAACAACAATTTCTTTGCAAAGTACGTGCTAGTTGGCAAATTGTTTGATTTTGGTAATAATTTGGCTAAGAGCTCTAGAAATTCATTGAAGCTAGTGTCTGGCCACCCATTCTTGGCCTTTAGTGTGAGAAGATCAAACATCATTTGCAATATCATGCATTCCTTATCACACCCATTTGATTCAGCGTATAGAAGGTCTTTCGAAGCCTTCTTCAAAATCTGTAAGTTATCTAAGCCTCTTATTTTGTTCTCTAGTATTTTCTCATGCCCAATGTGGCGCAATAGTTCCTCGGCATCGAAGCCTTCATATTGTGACTTTCATGAACCACATCAGAATCATCGTGTTTCTTTCTTTCTTCTGTTCTGTGTTCTTTCCTTCTGACCTTGCATTTTTGTTGTTGCCTTCACCTTTTACCCTCTTTTTGTTGTATCGAATCCCAACTTCTTGTTCTCCACTGCTTTGTGTCTCTCCATGTTTGGTACACATTGAGTAGTTCTCAATGAAACCATTTTTCAACAAGTGGTCACGGATTATTTCGGGCGTGTCAAACAATATAATATTCTTGCACTTTTTACATGGACACCATAATCTATTTGTTATCATATGTACATTTCTGATCTTAGCGGCTTCGACAAATGAAGTGACATTTTTGAAATATAAATAGATTTTCGCCAGCGCCATTGTAGATCCAAGATCTATCCTCCACCTTCACAAATCACTAGTAGAAAAAGAAATAAAGGGAGAAAAATTACTATATGGAGGATATAAAACTAGATATACAATTAATTTTTTACTCTCTTCCCTGCCCCCCCACCCCCACATAGTGTAGGTCTTATTATATATGTAAACTAGAGATCTAGCTAATTAACTATGTAGTAATATTCTTAGAAAAAACAATATAAAGCAAAGAGGTCAATAAAATTAGTTGAGATCTACAAAATCCCGCCCAAAATATACACATGTACATGCTAGGTTTACTTCAAACTCCTCTCATGATATCTTGCCCTAAACCTACAGTAAAGTCACATCATAAGACCATAAAACTTCCAAAGATGACACGAATTTACCTCCTATAGCAATATCCTTCGATTAAAAATGGAATCAAAACCGTCCCCCCATGTATTCCAAATTTCATGGCTGCCTTACGGACATACTGTCCGAAACATAATCGAACAGGGTGCCCTGACGGAAGGAAGGGGACGAGTATTTATACACGAAGTAACAATGTCAGACATATTGAGATCATCGTAAACGACACAATACATGCAATTGTAGTGTCGTCTGACCTACAACACCAAAAACCGACACTGCTACAAAATAATAGCTTCGGTTATGCTTGACGTCAGCATGACCGAAACTGATATTTTCATTATCAGTCTCGGTTTTTGTTAGATCATGTTTGCTCGACACTATTGTGTTTCTTTCTAGTTTCGAATGTGGATAAAGTAAACAAATACCGACACTGATGTCGTGTTCTATAGTATCGGTTGCATGTGATGTCTTCGGGGACTAACGCTATTGAATAATGCTAGCAATTAGTGTTGTTTTGTAGGATGATGACACTTACGTCCGACACTGTTACTGTCACAACAGAGTTAAGTCGTAATCGAGGGCCATCAGGACTTGTTAGTGTCAGCTCTTACGTTGGGCCGACATTGTTATAATTTTTTGTGTGACACCCTAGGCTCGTTTTGTAGCAGTGTTTGGCTCTTCACTTTCCAATGTCCAAATCAATTTGCATGGAGCTCGACGGGGTGTGCAGGACAGCTAGAGGGTTTCTCTTGAAGTTTTGAGCGCAGGGGAAGGGGCAAAAGAAATCCCTATTCGTATGGGAACCTCTGCCAGTGACCATTCCTAGGTGAAAACCAATGATCATGAGGTTGTCCTCTACAACTTTTTAATTAAAAAATGAATTTTTTTTCAAAAAAGTGAAAATGAAACTTAGTTATTTTGTAACCTAAGAGGATCAACAGATAACCTTAATGTACCTATTTACACCTCTAACTATACATCTGCTCGAATCTGCTCTTCCACTATTTGGCTTGCTAACCCAACTCAATTGGGCTTGTCACCACAACATCTCCGCCCCAATCCAGCCCGGGTGCCCTCCATAACTGTGGCAGACGGTGTAGCATCACCTCATCGATCCGCCTGCACTACCCTCCCACCGAGGGGCTCAGGCATTCCACCATTCTTCTATGTCCGGTGGGATGAGAGAAACTCCTACATACAAATCTACACACCCTAATCGCCGGTGAGCTCCCTGTCATTGTCAAGGTTAAACTGTGCATACGACGTATCACACTAATGCTAATTACTCCCTCTGTCCTAGAATAAACGTCTTTCTAAACTTTTAGACATTAACATTTAATAATTCATCTTATTCAAAAAATTATGAAAATAATATTTATTTTGTGATATGTTTTATTATTAGAAATACTTTAAGCATGTCTTTTTTGTTTTTATATTTTTTGTAAATTTTTAAATAAGATGAATGATCAAACATTGATTTCTAAAAATAAAAAAAAAACATCACTTTTTTTTGGACAGAGGAAATATTGTCCAAACCCCAATTAATATATTGTTACTCCATTAGTTATGCATGACAGGCTAATTCAGACAAAAGGTGGTATTCTAGGAAATAAAAATCAAATCTACCACCTTCAATGATCAAGCAGCTTTTGGCTGGTCTTGTGCTCCCTTAGGATGAAATATGATCACATTTAAAATACAGAAAACCACAGTAGAATATACACCAACTATAGAGTATTATGTTTGTACATTTTTAATAATTCTAGTTTCACATAATGGAGTTGTTATTAATTTGTACATATTTATTCGATGCACTTCATCCTGTGCTCTCAGGGTTGCGGCAGCTGCAGAACCGCGCCAAACCAGGTACGTTCGCACGGGTAAGCGGAGCAGAAGGTCTGCAGCGCCGTCATCAGCAGCATTATGAGGGATGCGAGCAGCGTCAGGATCTTCCACGATCTGAACACGTACTTCTTCAGAAGCTTCTGCGCCCGCACCCTCGCCGTCCTGTTCCGGTGATCGTTCACCGCCCGTATCACGGCGTCCAGCCTCCGCACCTTGCTCAGCCGCGTCGCCCGGCACATCCCGTTCCACATCTCCGCCGCCTCCTTGTTGCTCTTCATCTGGTTGACCAAGACGCCGCTCTGCTTCAGGACCTTCACGTCCTTGGCTGTGTCAATGATGCCGTTCATCAGCTCCGTGTACCGCGCGAGCACCAGCGGCCCGCGCACCGCGACGGCCTCGTACGCCACCAGGTTGCGCAGGATCACCTCCGTGTTTTCGTCCAGCGTGATGACGGGTAGGCTCAGCGTCAGCGTCGCAGGGTCGAAGGAAATCCCCGCTATGCCTTCTGGCGCCGGCGCGAACCAGACGCCGCACCCGACCAGCTGCGTCACCGACGGGACCTTGATCTCCTGCGCCAGCGGCGAATTGGCGATGCTGCCAAGGTTCATGCCCTTGAGCCGCTCTTGAACAACCTTGGACGCCATGAATTTGCTGACGAGAGGCACCATGCCCCTGAGCACCGGCACCTTGCGCGTGATCTGCCCTACCACGCTCATCGGCCGGGAGATGAGATTTTCCTTGATGAAGTTGAGGCTGGACACCTGCAGGCATGCCTTCTTTACCTTGTCGTAGTCCTGGAACTGCTGCTTCTCTAGTTCGTCGAGGGAGGGCTCCTCCGCGTTATCCGTATGGTCCGGTGGACCCTGCTTGTCGATGGAGTCCAAGTTGAAGGCATCGGCGTCGGGGACGAGGAAAAGGTAGAGAAGCTCGAACACGTGCGCAGGCGCGACCATGTCGCCGATGACTTGGTCGGAGCTG
Source organism: Zoysia japonica (assembly GCA_001602275.1). NCBI lineage: Eukaryota > Viridiplantae > Streptophyta > Magnoliopsida > Poales > Poaceae > Zoysia > Zoysia japonica. Next base: position 759,698 of record BCLF01000042.1, read on the forward strand.
ATCTTGATGGGGGACACATCTTTGATGAAGCGGTCGAAGACGTTGCGGACAGTGTCGAATGCTCCCTGCTCCGTGCGTGTGCAGAGCTCGAGGGTCTCGATGAAGAGGAAGAGAGGGATCTGGTTCTCGAGCATCATGGCGTCGCGCACCACGGCGTTGATCCAGTTGGCCGCCGAGGACATCATGTCCGTCGTCTCGTCGTGGCGGTACCTCTCAAGGAAGTCGAGCAAGAAGCACGTATCTATGGCCATCATCCATGCCAGCGTCACGTCATTTATCTCCAGGTACCTTTGATACATGCATTTCTCTAATATTATTAATTTTGAAGCATGAAAGAATACAACTTGTAAAAAGTATATTTTATGAAAATAGTATCCTACATCTGGAAATATTTATGGCTAGAGGGACAAATGGCAAAGCAAGGAGCACCTGTGATATGTTGCTCGTATCTCGTTAACGCAGTTATCGCGGAAGCGCTCGACAAGGAATTCAATCTTGCGGTCGCCGGCGAAGAACTTCTCCACGCGCTTGGCGGCGGCGAGCTTGTAGCGCTCCATGTCCCTGAGCTCCGGGCGGCACTGATGGTACGGCCCCAGCGCGAAGTGATGTGGAGCGTACGCCTCGGGCTTGGTGTCGCGCAGGGCACGCGGGACGTCGAACACCTTGGCTGCCGCGCCCAGCTCCTCCGCCGTCTCCCGCTTGAGGCTGTCCTGCACCCGGCGGACCCAGCGCCCCTCGTCGTCCAACTGCATCTTGCCCTTCGCTCGCTGCCGCAGCCTGCACGATAGTACTGTCTCTGCTAAGCCCTAGCTCAGGTAAACCTTTAGATGGAGCTGCTTTGTATAGCTGCTTCTAACAAACTGCATGCGGCCGTAGATATATAACGGTAATGGGAACTGTGTCCTGACTCCTGAGTTCCAAAATGTTACGGAAATTGTGTGACACCTCCAGTCTGTTAGAAGTTTGTAGTAGTTGTGGTTTGAGCCTTTCAAATTCAGAAGTGAAGTGAAGTTGTATCGCGTGGCCATTCGTCGTCCAGTTCAATGCGAAACAAACATGGCTTTCTCTTACTGAGTGACTATGGTTATGGCCATTCGTTATGGACGAATGAATGAGAACAATAGCCTCCGTGAATCACGTTTAAGGTGAATACAAATGAGGTTATGAGCATATGCACAAAACGTCCCAATTCGTTTTGGCACCTTTTGGCCCATGGATAAATCTCGACCACATTCCAATCAAAGGTTCCGGTTATCAATTTTACCGTGGGCCGGTTTGGCCAGTTTTTCGCGAAAAACACAAAAACCGATAGAAACCGTTACAAACGCAAAAATCAAGAGTTGAAACAAAAACCACTCAGTTTTTCTGAATTACCGATCGGTTTTTTCAGTTTTGAATTTTTGAATTTGAAACCAAATCGGTTTGACCTGTTTTCCACCAGTTTATCGACCAATTTTACTGTTGTTTGGATTTTTAATATTTTCAATTTATTGAATTTTTTAAAAAATTTAAACCAAAAATCGATCGTCTAGTGAAACCCGACCGATTTCACCGAAAACTATGAAACCGGATCGGTTTTTTTCGATTTTGAAAACCCTAAAACGTGTACTGATCTGGATGTCCCTGTTCTATACGGGAGTAGAGGACTGCATAAAAGGTTCTATTCTTGCTTGTGTTTTGGCGAGGACCATAAGATTCTATTCCACTGCATTCGCAACCACGGAGATAGATCCCATGCAGTCAGGACCGTTCCCACTACACACATGGACATGGTGGTGGATGCGTGGTGGATCTGTGCGCTTTCAGCGTAGAAATATACATTCAGTCTTGGCCATTGCATTTGGAGTCCACGTTTTGTACGTGGGTGAGTTGGAAGCGTAGAGATAATAACGATTTGAACAGGCTAATCAACGAGTTTCATTCCTTTCTTGAATATGGTAAATTCTCATCAGTAGAAACATTTTTACTGATGCGAATTTACACGGTATTTATGAGAAGACAATACTCAATCGTGTCACGAACATATATGGGGTATCCATTTGATACCGGTGTGTTGAAGTTTCTGGTGGTGTGCGTGAAGACAAGCCTACTTACACTAAAAAAATATATTTTTTAGTCATCAAAGTATTTTATTACTATATATGTAAAATTATTCACTTATAACTATTTTGTCACTAAAATCCATAATCGCATTTTGGTCACTAAAACCTTATCACTATATGTATATAATAACTAATAATTAAATATGTTAGTCACTTAAAACTATATTAAAACTATATAGTAACTAGAGAACTCTTAGTAACTAAATGCATTTATCAACCAATGAGCATATATTTTGGTTACTAAAAATGTATATTAACAATAAAAATCAAATCTTGGTCACTATTTGTGACTTTTTAGTAACCAAATTTTTTTGTCACTAGAACTTGGTGACTAAAGATCCATTTTTTTGTAGTGCTAATGGCATAAGATCATCCTACCATGTGAGCATCAAATACCGCGGAACATTGTTTGTAGTTTATCATACAAGGCTACAGTGTCTTGGTTGCTTGGGGGCCGCAACCAATGTGGCACCATGAGGACTCTATTGTTTTTAGGAGAATGGGAGTGGGATCGGAAGGGAATAATTCCATTACTTTCTAAGTGTGGGTTTAATCTCTCTCATTTCACTCTAATTCTCTTCCATGCCCCCTCTAACTGAACAGGGCTGAGGGCTGATATGAGATGTATCGCCGTTCTGTTTTCAAGATGTCATATCGTACTCCCATCCATTTTTAAATAGTTGTCACTAGTTGGTGCAAAATCATAATAATTAATGATAACCATTTAAAAATGGATGGAGTATCCAGGTTACTCGCAAAAAAAATGTAGTTACTAGGCAGGGGCCTTCCGGTAGCAGGCCACTATTCCTGTAGCAAGCATCAGTCTTCTCTCTGTCAAACAGAAAACTAGGGTTTAAGATATGAACCATAACACAACATAACACTAAGGGTTTCTTGCCTTACCATTTCACTGCAAGTTTCTCTTTACTACAGACATACTATTATAGTTTCCACAATTATTATTTCTCTTTTTCTTTGCAAGGAGGAAAAAAATTAGTACTCAGTAACATAATGTACTATTAGGCAGTCACCCAATACTATAATGATAATATTCTTCTTACTATCGAAGCAAGAAATAAATGTTGTCCTATTATAGGATGAAACTTTAGTTGGATATAAAGTACTAGGTCAGATACATTATTATTTTCTTCCTTCCTCTGATGCTAAAAATAAAGTAGGTCGACAATTGACATTAAAGTAGGTCGATATGCATCTGATGATAAAAATAAAGTAGGTTCATAAACTGACATTAATAATTTTCTCCCTTCCTCTGCTTCCATTTCTATAAGCTATCTCACTACTATTTAAGGACTTAGCAATCCCCATATAGCTGATTAGGGCCTAGCACAACCTTGGAATCCTGAAACCAAATCATTATAACTTTCACGAAAGATACCCCAATCGCTGCAAATCCAACAGCCATGAAGATCTCCGGCTTCCTCCTGCTTATGTCTATGGTCGTTTATGCCGTCGCCTCACCCTCCGAGAGCAGAGTAGAGGATGCCAATTCCCCAACCATCCAAGATCTTGGTACTTGGGCAGTCGATCCCCACAACAGGAAGGCGAATGACAGTCTTGTGTTCCAAAAGGTGGTGAGTTCCCAGGGGCGAAACAGTTCCCAGGGGTTTTACCATTACCTTGTTGTAAGTGCAGCGGACCGCCGTGTCCACAGTAGTCACAACTATGAAGTGACAGTCTTAATTGTCGACTATGTTGACAAAACAGTTATTAACCTTCTCTCCTTCAATGAGACCAATGTGCAAAATCATGTCCAAGCTGGCCCACGGGGTCGTGTTATCATGTAAAGTATTACATATGTTCTGAATTCAATAAAAGAATTGATGATGCGTTGTTTAGTGTTATACTGTAAGGGAAATTAGGAGAGTTCAAAATGTCACTGCAACATCTCTATGGGCTTGTCAGAAGATCCAGTAACTTTGTGGTTTGTCTACCATAGCTCTTATGTGAAGTCAAGTGAGCCCAATAAATTTTACTGCATAATATATTGCGTTGGTGATTTAGGTGCATTCCGAAATCGGCCTAACATTCTCTAAACATGTCGTAGCTGCCCCATATAATGACCCAAGATTTGCATATTTCCATTCAAAATTCTGAGACATCAAAAACCTTTTAATCAAAAAACTAACCTAATCAATGTTTCTTCCACATCGTGACTCGTGGATCAAATTTGTAGTTTTGATAAATGAAATATCTGATTTGATCATTTCTATTAATTCTCGGAGCTATACATATACTCGTAGCAAAGTCGTAGCAAGTGAATCCGTAGTGAATAAATTTGATTTGGCCATTGTACTCAATGAATGGCCAAAAAGTATACTTAAAAAATCTCAATATTTGTCACCTCCATCCCGAAATAATTGTTCATTAGGTTCCGTGCGATCTCACTTTGATCAATAATTTATATAGATTCGACTAACTTTAATAACATGAGCCTTGTACTTTTATATTCATCATAAGAAATACTTTCATAATATATATTTTATATATATTAAAATTTAATTATATTTATAAAAATCATTGGTAAAAGTGACTAAACCCAGATGGACACTTATTCTGGGACGGAGTAATTAACTATCTGCAGTGGTTCTAGTTAGTAGGGGAGGACACAAAAAAATTTAGGTGTGCTGGAGTTGCTAGTGTAGACTATGTCCAACAAACAAAAATACAATATACATATACAGTAATTGGTTACTGTCTATCACAAAATAATAATCAGTTACTGCAATTCAATTTTGATTTGCTCGGAAAATTTACTTTCAGACAGACATATTTTCAATGGACTTTGAGCCACAGGAACAGCCCACAGCCAATATATAAAGCCCAAGAAGTGGAGAATACCAATTTGTCTGTTCTGCGCCCAAGCCTCTAGTTATAGCCATCTTCCTCTTGTTGAGGTCATCAGTGGCATCACCAGCCCAGTGTGGCAGAACAGGCAGATGAAATGATTGAAAGCAAGGGGTATAGCGAGTGTCCTACCTTGCCTTACCCATGGTCTTATACTGTGAGCTTGTCCATTGGTTCTAGTTGTGAACCTGTACAGATACACAACTATTTGTAGCAGTTCTAATTGTGCACCGGTACAGGTTGCTTATTATCAGTACGGTTCCAGACCTGGCAGCAATAGCCCCTTTTATCAGTGTCAAGATTTTTGTAACAATTCAAAAACGTTCAGGTAGCAGTTATGAACTGTTACAAATAGTTTTTTCTGCAGTAATTTGTGGTCACAATGTATCACACTGTTTGTGGATGACATCCAACACGGAAATTGGTTCCAACTTGGCGAACTATTCCATTTGCATCTACACCGACACATTGGCGTTTGTTTTGTTTGGAGTCGAAGTGGAATAGTCTAGATCATCCCTAATTTCTATGATGGGGCAGCCATTGTTTGGTGGGATGGGTGAGACGAGCCTGATCTTTTGTTTGGTAGGAGGGATGAGACAACCCCAGACTTTATTTGGTCGGAGGGACGAGTGAGGGATGATGACACCAACTCTACCATGCTGTCTCTATGCTCACCCCACACCTAGCCCACTCTCGCGCCGCCCAGCTGCTCCCCTCGTGCTGCCTCACACCCGCCTGCTCTCGCACCACTCGACTGCTCCGCTTGCGCAGCCCAGCACTCGTCTGCTCTAGTGCCACCTTGCGCTCACCTGCCGCTTTGCTCACCCAGTGTTACGAAACGACGAGCTCTTCCCTTCAATTTTGTGGAATAAGTTCTTCCCATATCTATACGTAATATCTCTTTGAAATAAACATACTCTTTTGTCTCAAAATAAGTGACAGTTCTGACTTTTAAAAATAAATATTTAATCATTTGTCTTATTAAAAAAATTAAAAAAATATAAAAATAAATAAGTCGCACTTCAAGTATTTATAATAATAATATATTTTATAATAAAATAAATAATATTTTCATAAATTTTTTGAATATATCTAATGGTTGAACATTGGTGTCTAAAAATCTAAAAATACACTTTGGAATGGAGGGAGTACAAAACAGAGGCTGCCTCATACCTTCCCACCTACCTCATCCTTGAAACAAACACACCCTTGATTTTTTACCACTTATAATCATTCACGTACAAAAATAGCGAGGCGATTAGGGTTAAATTCATTGGGGTACAATCGGCTAGCAACAAGCTCGAGCGGCGCCTGGGGACCAGATGCAATGAGCAAATCTGTACTTACGCCTACTTATGACGGCCCTGATTATTTGAGCTGACGACAGAAACTTTGATGACATCCAAAAGATTTTAGGAACATTTTTATCACAATTTTTTGGTTGTCTAACAAATTAGATAATGGTTGCCGACTGGCAGGCTTAGCTTCCATGCTTGCTCATCCCGCAGCTGCTAACTAATATAGCTCGCTTGGACAGGGCAAGTACCGTCTGACACATGAGCCAGGGCAGTCCGAGTTATAATTATAATAGCAAAGACTACATTAATTGTCTCAGATTAGCGAGGTAAACTCTCAATCACCTCACCAAGTTTAGGTCGGAGATTTGTTTGGTGGATGGGGTCATGGGGTAAATGCAAAATGAGTATGAAGGGGAGTATGTCCATCTCTTCGCCATTCTGGCGTTAATTTTTTTTTATTCGACATCATACACAGATATGTGTGTGTGTGTGTGTATATATGTCAGCTCACCTAATTATGTAGGATTACGAGTTTAGTGGCCATATCACTACTAGAATCCAGAATATTTGTGACAGTGCAACCTTTTCCTGAGAGAAAGATGGAAATCATCAAGGAAAACTAAACTTTCTTGACGGTGTCTTCAAACTGCCATGAGCAAATTTGAGATTACTAAGCGGTGACAAACTGTCAAGGAAAGAAGTATTAACCTGGCAGTCTGAACCCGCCAGTGAAGTATGTATTAACTTGGCAGTGGGAGTCAAAAAAAATTAGTATATATTATTAAAGTGGTTTTGAACTGTCACAAAAACATATTAACTTGTCGGTTTTACAACCCTGTTTTTCAAATTATTTTTAGAGTTTTACAAGAATACTACAGTTTTGAAGAAAACTTCAGTTTTAGAAAGCTAGAAGGTGTTTGGATCTAATAATTTTTTTAGTTTTAAGAACTGTAGTATTGGCAAAAGTACAACTATTTTGTCGTTTTGAACTTCAATCCTAACTTCTTTTTTCCTAAACCATGATTTTGCTTGACTCTGTCTTCTAAAAACATAGTTCTTGATACCTTGGAAAAGTTGTGAGGATAAACGGAACAAAAAATTGTTTATGTGGTTATTTGGACTTTCACTTGGCTATACCTGAGAGTAGTAATTTGGACTTTATCCTTACAATTATTATTTCTCTTTTCTTTGCAAGGAGATAAAATTATTACTCTGTAATGTAAGAAATTACTAGGCAGTCAATCAATACTGTAATGATATACTTCTTACTATTGAAGCAAGAAATAAATCTCGTCCTACTACAGGATAAAACTTTAGTTGGATATTCATCTGATACTAAAAATAAAGTAGGTCAATACGCTAACATTTATTTTCTGCCATCCTCTGCTTCAATTTCTATAAGCTATCTCGCTACTATTTAAGGAGTGGTAGCAATCCCCACAGCTAATTAGGCCCTAGCACAACCTTGGAATCCTGAAACCAAATAATTATAACTTTCTCCAAGAAACCCCAATTGCCACAAATCCAGCAGCCATGAAAGACCTGCGGCTTCCTCCTGCTTACGTCTATGGTCGTTTATGCCGTCGCCACACCCTCCGGGAGCAGGTGGAGTCAGGCAGAGGATGTCAATGCATCAAGCATCCAAAATCTTGGTCATTGGGCAGTCGATCACCACAACAGGAAGGTGAATGACAATCTTGTGCTCCAAAAGGTGGTGAGTGCACAAGGACGAAACAGTTCCCAGGGGTTTTACCATGACTTTGTTCTCAGTGCAGCGGACCGCCGTGTCCACAGTAGTCACAACTACGAAGCATCGCTGTTAATCATGGACTATGTTGACAGAACGGTGATTAACCTTCTCTCCTTCAATGTGACCAACGTGCAAAATCATGTCCACTGGCGGACAGGGTTGTGTTATGGATTTAGTGACAAATTGAGGGATGTTATGGATTTAGTGACGATTTTTTTTGTTTCGTCATAGAACACGGATAGAGACGCATGATAGGTGACGAATTGATTTTCGTCATCGTTGTGTCACAGAATTTGAATAATGACAATTTGTTTAGGTTCTGTGACAATAAGAAATTGTTATAGAAAGCTACATTTCTTGTAGTGCTCATACTCTTAATAAACACAATAGTTGACTATATGTCGTTTCATCTTTTTAGAATGTGCTACCACTCTGGTGCGTCTAAGAGAGTCGGATACCTTAATCTAACATCAATATACCAATCTGCGATCAACGTGGATATGGATCACCCTAAGTTGAGGGGTAAGAGGAAGAATCAACATAAGGCGATTCATAACGTGTTGGTCCAAAATGCTAGGGATGTTGTATCAGCCTACATTGGTAGGGCCATGTACACTTAGCGGAACAAACATTGTATCATGGCTCCTTATAACTTTGAGTATGCTTTTCTATCACTTACTTAACCCTACTTTTGAATAATTACTTGAAACACTAACATGGTTATTTAATTTTTTTTATAGCGATCATTAGATTGCTTTTATGATATATCCGAAAATAGGGAAGGCTTGGGTATATGACTCTGTTGATCATGAGAGGAGCACCTAATATCATTTTAATTCTTTAGTGATCTGATATTCATAATTATGACACAATATTTCTTATCGGTGACAGCGCTTATCGGTTCTACATCAAGCTTGGAGGACAACACCATCCAAAACAGAAAGAAACAATGTCGTACAAAACACATTTTCCGGTACTACTACACCGTAATTCAATAATCTATATCAATATATTTTTGTCTATATATTTGAGACTTTAAACCTTTCCATTTTATTTTCTAAGTGTGCGAAAGAGGCTCCTGGTAATGTGCATTGTGGCTACTATATATGCAAATACATAGAAGCTGACACTGAAAAATACATGACATTGCTCAAAAAAGATTATGTATGGACAAATGTAAGTATTTGCATTTTTAGTACTATTGATGTACGCATTTTTAGTAGTATTGATATTTCTATTTTAGTAATTACTAATTATGTTCTTAATATTGGCAGCCAGACAAGCAGGTGCAAGGAAGCCAATTGGATGAAGCTACACTCAATAACATTGCAGCTCGGATCATACACTTCACGATGCATGAGTTTATTCATTCATTAAGTCAATATCATGATGCTTTAAGTGATGTGGCATTACATGAAGAACTTGCTTGTTGGTGCGGGTCAAGAAATGATGTCGATCTAATTCAGCAAAATTTTGTGACTGAGCAAAAGAGAGTTAATGAACAAGACCGGAGTTGGCCGAGCAAATGAAAGATTTAGGTATTAGTTCTATGTGAAGTACTGTATATTAATGTATATATGTAAATTAAGCTGCTAGTGGATGAACTTATGTACATATGTGACCCTAGATATTGTCTCTGTCAATATATGATATTAATCTGTTATTTGCATTTGATTTGTGTTATTCAAATGGCTGTTATTAAAATATATGAATATGTAATTAAATAATAAAAGTGTTGGTTCTATGACGTCACATAAATCAACACCCATAATCCAGAAAATAGCGTCGATCACCTGACGTCATAATACATGACATGAGTGTCCTATTAACAATGTCGGTAAAATTAACATTATAGAGAACGATACTGTTGCGTTTATAACAGTGTCGGGCACTTGACATCATAAGGACGACACTGTTGTTCGAAACAGCAGTGTCGGTTACATGACGTCAAAACTACCGAAACCGCAGCTGAGAATATCAGTGTCGGTTTCATGACGTCATAATAACCGACACTGATGGTAACGTAAACAGTGTTTGTCAAATGGCGTCCATGTAACAACACTGGTGTAACGAATATCAGTGTCGATCAACTAATATCATATAGATCAACACGGATATTGTAGTTACTAGTGTCGTTCTCGCCGGCGTCACGGTGACCGCACTGCTATCAGTGTCAGCCTGGTGATGTCAGTTGACCGACACTGATAATTTGTTGCAATGTCGGCTTCTTCTGTCCGACATTGTTTATCGCTTACAGCAATGTCGTAGAAGGAGTGTCTCACAATTTGACCGACACTGCAGAACCTTACGACCCAACATTAAAGGGTCTTTTTGTAGTAGTGTCACCACGAATGGAAGGGTAAGACAAGAAGCATCATTTGCAAATTTAAAAGCATTTTCTTCTAACCTACTTACATTTCTGAGTCCATTTCAACCAACTTAAATCCATACCGGTGTACAATCTGCTTGGTGCTATGGTCTCGTTCTAAGACAAGTTAAAGAATCGTGCTTAATACCCACTTTGTAGGCTTGGTGCTTAATAGAAACTTAAATCCACTTCGAGAATTATAAGCTTGGTGCTTAATATGCACTTTATTGCTATGGTCTCATTCTATGACAAACTAATAATCTGATCAAAAGGATAGTGAGGTTGGGAGACAGACCAGTGTACAATCTGTTTTTTGTTTTCTCCGACCAAGATCACTCTTTTTTCAATCGTATAAACATATGACTCCTGTGAGACTGCTAACTCCAGCTCTCAATCAGTACATTAGTTAGAGTCGACCAAAGGACTCGTTGGTTTGGGCATAGGTTCGTTGTCCATGTGCTTCTGTTTTGCAGCCCAGTAAGACCATGTGTTCGGAGCCAATGTATTTGCCTATTTCTTCAGACGGATACTGACATAAGTACAGCAACTGTGGCATAAATAAGAGGCTCAGCATCCCCCATCTGGCAGCTCCGCCTCTATCTCCTGCGACGGCCTCCATCTTGGATCGCCTGTCTAGACAAGTAGCTGTCAGTTCGCGTCCATATTCATGTCTTCGAATACGTTCAATCATGGCTTGGGAGAACTGAATGAGGAGCTGGTTCATATATATTGCAAAGGGACATCCAAGTTGGAGATGACGTGAACATCACATGAGCCATGGAGTCCACTTTTAACCTCAAGTGTATGATTTTAACATGTGATGTGACCAATTTGAGTACTCCCTCGGTACTCAAAAGAGTGTCGTTCTAGGATTTAAAATTTGTCTACAAAAGAGTGTTATTCTCTTTTTCTAATATAATACTCATTTTATCTCTCTCCTCCTTTATTGTTCTCGATTCTGTGTGCACTTTATTTTTCCCATTTTATTAATTCTCGTACCTAAACTCCAAAAGGTCACTCTTTTGAGGACGGAGGGAATATTTTGCGAAAAGTATGTCATACTTGCACCTACCATACATATTGTAGTACTTGGTATATCACTTTATAGTCTGGAAAACTTATATTTAAATTTATTTTAAAAGGTGTGCTTTGATTGCTTAAATCATCGCAATTTTAATATTTTACGCAGAACTATTTCCTCATCCATCTATATCCCACCACAACATTTCTAATGGATCAAACCTAACAGACCAGGAAGCACTTCATTTCTCACACGTGTTTGCTAATGTCAAAACTTGACACATGGACACAGAAGAAATAAAATGCTCTAGTTATTTTTTCGCAACATATGCTGTAGTTCTAGCTAGTACCTATATGAGTGAAGAAAGATATATAGGGACATATATAGGTGCAAAACCATCAACCCAAATAGATTAAAACTTCGAACATATATAATCATCATCATCACAGGTAACTCAATTTGTATTCAAAGGTTACAACAGTTGTCTTCCCATCCAAATTTCTTAACTATAGTCTATATATGAACCCCTCAGAAAGCATAACTAGGATTCCTTTCTCTTACAAATATGGCCAGCACTGCATATGACAGAAGATACTACTAAGCTAGTCCCTCATGTCCTTTTTGTTAATGGCCTCCTGGAGCATATGATCAACAATACCAAGTGTCAAAGGTTTGACCACAAACACGTCTGCTCCAGCACCCATGAATGCTTCCATACCATTAGGATCAGCGGACACCCCAACAATCTGCACTTCAGTAGCTCCAATGCCACGAATCTTGGTAACAGCCTTGCGAGTGAGAAAAATGTTTTGTAAGTCGTTATTTTTCAGATAGATTTTAAAGAAACTTACATTAAGGTGCGCAACATAAAATAGATGCTGGAATGAAATGAGTTATAATGATGGAAGTACCTCAGGACCCGTCATTACAGGCATATCCTTGTCGCAAAAGACGATGTCAAATGTTTTCCCTTCAAGGAACAGGTCCACTGCTTCTTTCCCATTGAGAGCGACAGTGATCTCACACTTAAGTTTGCGCAGCATGGCCGAGAGAACCATGCGTTGAAGTTTCATATCCTCAACAACTAATGCTTTTGGAGCAGACTCTTGATTCTTGAATGCCATTAGGAACTGTAGATGAAAATAAACAGCGTTAATTCTGTCTCGTGCGCCAATTACTTTTAAAATTTCTGCCATTTCCTTGTGAAAAAAGATTAAGTACTGAACTATAATATTCTCTAGTAACGATGCACATAAACGCGTGTCTCTTAGTCTAAAAAAACACGTGTCTCTCGAAAAATATTTGGCATGCGCTCCATGAACTCCACGTCTGAAAATAACATTTTGTTGCATGCTGTAACAATGCATATCTAACAAGATACAGATTAATCGTAAAATACAATGGATTATATCAGAGATCATAATCTTCACCACATAGGAAACCACAGATCAGCTTGTTCGTGGCATGCCTCACGAGACACAAAACAATCAACCGAAGCTTAAGATGATAACAGTAATACTGTAGATCTGAAAATATATAACACGAAAGAACAATAGGTTGCCGCAAGACTAGACATGTAAGCGCTCTAATCCATCTAGACAAATTGTACGTAGTTCCCTAAACAGACTGATCGATTCATCATGCAGCAACAAACTAGACTGGAGAACGAAAACGTCAGAAGAAAATATGGATCTTGGAAGTCTCCACTTACTTGAGATCGATGATGTCCTCGTAGTCTCGGAGGGAGATGTAATGTTCTAGGTTTCTTAGCGCTACTCTGCCGTGTTGCCTGTGTCCCGGCCGGAGCAGACCGTTTTATAGGGGGGGACGCCAGGATCATTTAAATTTTTCAATGCCGAATCTGAAAAGATCCGCTGAGTATTCATACGGTTATTGATTGGATTTTGATACGGCCATTTAATTCATTATCTATCTGCATCAAAATCAAAGATCTCGCTGCTACATGAGTTGTGTGTGACGTCATTAGAGATCTGCATTGTATCTGGACGGCTGATGAGGAAGCCATTACAGGCTTTCTGGACAACATCAAGAGCTGCCGTTTTGGACGCTGGCAGATGGCCACAGGATATCCTTGGGTTCAGAAGGGGTTTCCAGTTTTGCATATGAACGAGCTGCTAGTGAGATTTGGATATGTTACTGTAATGCCGTATTAATTTGAGTATAGGAAAGGATCTTGGAGATTCACACAGATCATAAATGATTGTATTTTAGTATCAGATACTATGCAGCTGTGACAATAACTGGTTTCCAAAATCTTGTGAATATATCAAAATAATGAACACTGCAGAGAGCCAAAGAAGCCTGTTGCATGGCGTTACGGCTAGCGTAACTATAATGGCTGTGGAATATGCATTTGTCCCGTTTGAATTTTTTTATTCAAAATAAATCTGTACAAAAGTAATTACGTGCGTAGAGATCGTTGCACTTGCACTGGCCGAACGTCAGCCTGGGCCGTGGCTCCCCTGGGCCTACAAAAATTTTTCTGAAGACCAACATTTTAGTAGCTTTTTCGAGCCCACAACCTGGGCTGACGTGCACCCAAAGGAAATAGAAGTCACAGGGATGCATCCCATCAAATGTTGGCCCAAAAGTACTGCCCATTGGGCTGCACAGGGATCTCAGCGTCCAGCAACTCAGCAGAGCGAAGGTGTCGCTCGCCTAACAACTTTCTCATGCACAATTGCACAAAATCGGCTGGGGATGTGATTTCATATTTTAGAGTCGTTTTGTTAGGCTTCGTTAATTTGACACTGACCGTATTTCATTGAGACCATATGTCATTCACACATAAACATAAATAATCGAAATGCCAAAGAGGAAAGTTTCATATTTTTATTTGCTACCTCCTGTAGGTCACTTCTCAAGATTCGCCGACTTGCATAGGCTTAAAGGTTTTGTTGACGACGAAATATAAAATGCAGCTTGCCTCCTTTTCAGTGAAAAATAGGTACACATACAAAAGAATATCATAAAAATATAATTATATGCAATGTCCAAACATATAATTAGCCTATTCATACAAATATTTGCATGCACGTCGCAAAGAAAATTGCATGTAACATATTCTAGCATGCTTGTATTTTAAAATTCATAATTTACACGAAGGAAACTTTGTAGACACATCTGAGTATGTATATACAAGTCAACTGTTGGCTTGAAAGAGTGAGAGATGCACTTAAATCTGTTCGAATGGTACAACATGTCGTGGTCATGCGGCAACGATGTTTCACTTGTGTACAGAGGCTGCATTGATTTATCTTTCTATAGTATCTCAGAACAATTATTTGTTCCTGCAGGGTCTCGTAGACAGCGTGATATGGCCGTCACAGCGGCTTCAATGGATGCATCCTCTCCCTGCTCCACATTCACACATAACTAATGGTCAATAATGTCGCAAAATTCGATCCACAACTGAAACCACAAAACTAGAGAAAACAAGTAATGAACATCGTGCTAGGAATCCTTTTTATAGGATTTTTGCAATTGTACCGGTAGATCCACATATGATTAGGAAGATTGGGACTGTTTCTTGTCCTAGGTACCAGTGGCATGAATCACCAAGATAAGGGAAATCTTTTCAAGCGGAGAATGTGTATGTTCCTCAAACTAAGGACTGTACTACGAAATTTAAGTTGCCATCCTTAAAATGCCTAGCTAGATTTAATACAGTGGGAAACAAAATGAAAAACAGTTCCCCGACAAAAATCCTACTGAAAGAACACAAATTAATTTTATAAATGGGATGATTCTACCACTATTGAATCAAGACCAATCAATCAAGGAGATGCAAGTAACAAGTATTTCAATGGAAGGAGAACATGTCATGAAACTGTAACTAAAACGTCAAAGAGTAAAGAATTTCACCTTTTCTTTCCAATAGAACATATTCCCATACTTCCCTGAAACCTGACTCCAAAAGCTTCGAGGAACATCTAAATCAACTAATGAACCAATATTGAAATTTATTATGTTACCTGCCAAATGGTTGCCAGATTCATCAGTACATAAAAGATTCATCAGTCCATAAGTCCCACTAATGTTGAAAATTTAAAGTATTTTTGTCCTAGAGCCACAATAGTGAGTGCTGAAATTTTATCTTGTGCTAATTTCTTCAGATAGATATAGCTATAATATTTTGTTCAAACTGCTTAATATTTAGGTTTCAGAGAATAAAGACCCACTTAATCCAGCCACTAGCACATTCATTCCTAATTCAAGTGTATTGGGTAATCAGTAAGTGGTATGCTAATTAAACAGGTTATACAATGCAAAATAATTAAAACAGATTTTTACAAAAGAAGTATCTTACCAAAGGTTGGATCAGCAACGAAAACTATAGTACGGTCATCGACTTGCCAAAAATCTTTGATAGCCAATCCTGGAAAATATTGTTCAGCGATAAAACCAACTGTACAATATAAGCTCAAGTGCATAGTTAGAAGAAAGGTAATGATCTTATAATACAAGAGCCCAAATTCTCACCAGGTGTATCAGGATAATTTTGTGCAAGAACTCTTAATTTGTACCCTGTATCCTTTTCCAGGTCCTCTATCTCTTGGCACAAACGATTTTCCTACGAAAATTAATGAACCTACTCCAGTAAGTGTGCAACCAGCAATATAAAGTGCACTCCAGGCAGAACACCAAGAGATCCAGGCAAGTATTTCTCCTCATATCATCACAGGTGTTAAAATAAGAATGTAAGCACTTCTGAAGGTATATGGATTAAGCGTTCTAAAAGGTATGTCCAGTTAAGCAAACCGCTCATAAAGAGACAACAAAAGCATCATTTAAAGCACCCAATCAGATATTTGACACTTATATTTTTTTTCATCCTAGAAAATAAAACGTAGGCCACACAGCATATTTCAATCTGAAAAATTAATCAGATGGAAAACCCAGAGAGTGAAACTTGATCAGTCTAATGATTTCAGAATCTAGCTTTCCAGATTTAGTGGTCCATATTGTCTCTCTGCAAACAAAATTTGTAGTTCCCATGAAGAAAAAAATATTGAGTATGACGTTATGAACAGTAAATACCTGGCCTGATGAAAGAAAACCAGCAACATCGATGACAGTAGTAAATTCTTTAGGAAGCAATTCTGGTTTGTTCACTCCAGTCCTGGCATTGATCGAACCAGCAACTGCACGTAATGGATGTCACCTCACATGTTCTATTGAACAAAAGGCAACTTTACTTGAAAAAATATATAAACTTGCTGATAAGAAGAGAAATACTGAGTATAACCTCATATATAGGCACTCTGCCACTCCCTTTGCACTTATTACAAATTACAGAATGATCAAACACAAAAACTAAAGCCCGTATAGGATCCGCTGCTAGTCCAAGCTCGTAGCGTTAAGGGCTGCCAGAGTACACAGTTCTCAAATCCTTCACTCAGGTAAGTGATTACCACGACGGACTGCAAAACTTAAGAGCCGACAGAAAGTCCAAGCGAGCTTACAGCAGGAGAAGGAGACGACGAGGGCAAGCGCGCCGGAGACCGTGGCCTTCCATGGCACAGCGCCAGCAAGTTTCTCGGCCCACGAAGCGGCACCACCCACCCTTTCAGCGAAGGGAGGATGTGGGGACTCAAGAGCGCAACAGTGGACGCACGGAAGGGGAAGGGTTCTGGGCCGTAGGCGGCGAATCGACGGCGGCGACGACGATGCTCTGGAGGTCGTCAGTGGAGGAAGACGAACGGATGGGAGAACGGCAGCCATGTTTCATTTTTATCTTGTTTTTCCCTTCTTTAGCTTTTGATGCTACGGAAGAAGTTGACATTTTTTATATTATTTTATTTTCTTGCAAAACAGAAAGTTTGGACTGGTGGCACTGTTATATACTCCTGCCGTTCTATGTCGTCCTTCACTTTTAAATTTAACTTTGACTATTCATTTTATCCAAAAAATTAATTCAAATATGTAAAAATTTAAGTTGGGATTCAAATAACTTTAATAATAAATCAAACTATAACAAAATATATGATATTTATAAAAAAAAATGAATAAGATGAAAAATCAAAGTTAATGTTAAAAATCAACGATTATATCAATTTAAAAACAGAGAGAGTATTAGTTATATATTTATCAAATATTTTTAAATTTTTGTAAGAATGTTGTTTATTGGTTTGTAGCTATCATTTTACTGTCTTATGATCTTTGATACTTCCTCTCGTTCTTAAATTGTTGCCTTTCGTTGAGTTATAACATCAATTTTGAATATTACCTTATTAAAAAAGTTAGATAAGTATCATAATTTACTTTATCATTAATGTTAGTTTAATTTCAACTTATAATTTTAAAATTTAAATTAATTTTTTGAATAAGATAAAAAGTTAAAATTGATGTTAAAAATTAACAGCGACAACCATTTAGAAATAGGAGCAAGTGTTAGTTTAGTATTTTCAGCTTTGCAAAAAGAATATTGGGGATAGACACGAAGAAAATTAAAAACTTTTCAAAAAGAAATGAAATGCTAAGCTTTTCAAGCAGAAAATATTTTTTTTTCATAAAGCAATCGATACATTGTACCAAGGTGACGCTTAACTAAGCGGTAAAGCTGTTTCATAATGATATGGATATTGATTAATTAATAATCTAAAAAATATGATAATTATTTTTAATTTTGTTTAGTTTTGAGGGCAAGCAACCGATGTCACTTTGAGAGTAAAATTGTTCATATAGCAAAATATAACATCACTAATGAAAACAGACATATAAAGGATACAAATTTGATTTTTTAAGTACAGTGGAAAAGTTAGTTCAAGCAGAGACAAATAAAAAATAAGTTTCTAGGATAGAGGGAGATAAGGTATTTGCTCAGATATAGAAACAACCTTTTATTACATAGAAAAAGACCACGTATAAAAGACCTAAAATAGTCGAATACTTCCTCGAACCCAAAGCATGCATTAACTTTTAACATCGTTTTTAATCATATTTTATTTTAAAAATCAAATATGTAAAATTATTAGTTATATTATCTCATACTTTAATGATAAAGCAATTTATAATTAAAAAATATATAGAATTTATCATACTTATTTGAATAAGAAGGATAAAGTTCAATTTACATTGTATGCACCACCCTGCAAAACCGTTAGGGTTTTTTTTATCCTGTATTTGAAAGTTGAGGCTAAGCAAGTCAATTTTTCTGGCGCGCCCATAATAATATTGCGGCTATTATAGGCTGTACGATTTTTACAATTCTTTTAAACCTCCAAAAAATCTTTTTTGGTGTTTCAAGTTTACTTAGTTCGATATGGATTTTCACTGGATTTACGCCTCCTTTGGAACATATAAATTTTACAAGAATCACAATGAACTTCACAGGAATTAATTCAATTTCATAAAAAAATATAGAAAACAGAAAAAAAAATTCCCATATTCCTAAAGGCCTTAATCCTGCTGAACAGCTAGCTGAACATGAGACAACAGACAATGGCCCTGAGAATTTCTACCAGGTCGACAAAAGATTGAAAACGTCGATCAGCATATGGACCTCAGAACCGCAACGGGTATATGGAAAGAATGCTACAAATTGTAGCAACTTTTTTGTATATATCAACACCCGGCTTGGGCGTTGAAGATGACTATACTAACATCAGCTTGGCACTGAGACATAATTACAAACCTTAACAAAAACAAAATACAGGGGCTGCCATATCGACAGCGTATTTGGTACACTCGATCCAACAGCATGAGGCGCCGCGTAAAGAATAGGCTGTGCTACTAAAACCTCTTAGGTTCCCTCTATACCAACATCTAAACAATACTATTGAAACAAGCAAAATAAAAAAAATATTGCCTGACATGGCAAAGCTATTGAACAAAATTCTCCACTTGGGAGATGCGAAGTGGAAGAGCATCAGAGTATAATACGATAATGTCATCAAGGGAGCTCATTTTCAACTGTTCTGCACAGCAATGCCTGCATTATTCATCGGAACTGGTTAGTGGCACACTTCAGGCTGTAGAACTTTTCAAATTCTAGGATCTATTTTGTGTGCTCAAAAAAAATATATATTAACAAAAGTTGGAAAATACTATCATTTTTGACGCATGTGATATTGGTTAAGCATGTGGTAATCAAATGAAAACAAAGTCCAGATATCTAATAGTAGCTCCTCTGCTACCTGAATACCAAGAATTAAAATCAGATCCTTTCCCAAACTAACCCAAATCCGAATGCACAGTTCGAGTTATTAGACAACTCAGATATATATATATCGTGCAACCACATGGTTATATAGAGAAAAAAAAACTTAAAGTTACTTCCGCAGCCAGAAAAATTGGCACCATAAGCATATGATCATGCTGTACCTGCACAGTATTTTATGCGACAACAGCAGCAATATCCTGGAGCACTCCCCATTTAACCGAATATCCACCAACGAAAGAGTCAATTCCTAATGTACAGTCAATCATTCATCAACTTTTGTTCCAAAGTTTTCAGCCAAGAATTCATCAAGAAGACCATAATTCGGAATAGTTTCTGCATTGAAGTTCTCAACAGGCAACTTCCGGATACATGCCAGAATATGCTGAACATCTCGGCATAACCTAGATTGCAACAATTATTAATCAACATTAGTTAACAAAATGGCAGAAAATCATGTAACTGAATAAATTTATTCTATTTCCTGAGACAAGGAATAACATGGGCTAAGCAGCTTACCGGTTTTTTGCCTGGGGAGTACTGACTTCCAATTTTGAGAATGCTTCTGTAATATGTGCATGGAATATTTGAACTACTTGCCTGGATTGCACAAAGGATAAAAATCAGTGATCCTGAAAGCAGCTTTGCAGGCAATTGTTCATATCATAATTGTCAAAAACAATAAATATATGGTCTGTTGAGTGCAAACATAGCATAGGTTGGTAGATGTACAAAAGGAAAGTATGGTAAACAAAGGGATACTTGTACCTGAATATGGTTTGCACATCAACCTCAAGCAATGTTTGAGAAAGGATGCGATGCAAATAAGATACTTCCTGCAAAATATGCACTCAAATTTTAGAACAACACGGGAATCAAACACTATCACTGAAGTTGTTTCTATTGAATATGGGAAATTAATGCCGATAATGACAATATTTACTAACGACCATACTATGCAACATTGACCAAAACTCAACAACACAAATATGCATTTGATAACATTGTATAGATGCAGATAGAAATGCACAAACAAAATATTAGGATAAATTTTCATTGGTAGTCAGTTGAACTGTAATACCTTTGTGACAGCTTTAGCGAATTGACTTGGTTGCAAATCATTGTCCTCTGATCCATTCCAACTTTCCACAATTTGGGGTAATTTTCTAAGGTTTGCTAGCAATCTCTCTCTCATTATCTGGACGAGCTTGCTGTGGATTTCATCTCGATGGATTTTGTAATCCTGATGTTTTTTAAACTTATAAGAAACGATACTCATAAAGGACACAAAACATGAGCAGCACTCACGAGTCCCTCAAAAACTAAATAAGTGACTATCAATACATGAATTAGAGTTTCACCTGAGTGACCCTGTCAAGTTCAGATATTAACAGCTGTTTGCGCGCTTCAGGTATCTTCAAGAACAGTACTCGCCTGATATCTGCAGTTATTTAAAGAAAAAAAAATTAGATCCCCTGTAATCAAAACCCCACTGTTCCACAATGTATCACACTAATGTCTGAGTTTCAAAATACTCCCTCCATTCTTAAATTGATGTCGCCGTTGACTTCTAATATCATTTTTGACCATTCATCTTATTCAAAAAAATTAGTTCAAATATATAAAATTTCAAGTTGTGATTCAAATAACTCTAATGGTTAATCAAATTACAACAAAATATATGTTTTTTATCAAAACATTTTGAATAAGACGAATGGTCAAAGTTGATATTAAAAGTCAACGGCGATATCAATTTAAGAACGGAGGGAGTATATGTCAACAAGAGTGCAGTAATTAGCTATTGCAATGTTTGGACTCTAGCCCTACTTCATTGATATCAAAGAGGTAGCAAGTCAACAAATAGGAATACCTGTGGTCATTTCACATGACTTTTTTGTTGACTTAGCTTCCATTGTTTGTGTATGATGTTATGGACAAATGTAGTGCAATGGAGGACATATCTCAAAATACATGGAAGAACAATACTGAGAAGGCAAGTTTCCTAACACTAACAATTTAGTGCAGTCAAAAGCACCCGTCGTGTAATTTCACAATTATTTATTGAATAGTTGTAATATTGGTTTAAACATGTTATGATGAAGCTCTATTCGGTTGTCTTCAGAATTGTATGAAAGAGACTGTGTTCATAACTCGGGTTCCAAATATCCCGAAGCCCTTCAACATAAAAGGTGTGACACATTAAGCGAAGAAAGATAACTAGCAGGAGATTTTTTAAAAAAATGTTTACCTGGAATCAAAGAATAAATAAAACTAATAATTTGACTCGCCAAAGCTAGATGCTTGGAAGTAATTGATTTAAGACCAGATACCTGAGAAGTAAAACAGATTGAAATATTATCACAGCTGTTGCAAAAAAAAAAGAAAGTGCATCCATCCAGGCAGTATTAATCATGAAAATGTTCTGTTTCATGCAATGGAAGTAGTGGTTCGTTTAGTATATATACAGCATATGGATTGAAAATATAGGCAACAATTATACTGCACATGCACATTTTGTCATTGGAAAAAGAGACAATGCTAATACCAGAAATGAAATACTAGATTACCTGCATGGCACCTGCACCAAGGACAAGTTGGCAAGTCCTGGTGTTGAAAAGCTTCAATATTTCCACGACACGTTGGACCACCTCAAAAGATAATGATGGCAAATATTTACTGATGTCAACATATTCTGATAACATTTTCAACAATATCAAACCACTGCAGTGCCAGTAGATCATTGTTAAAAATTGAGGAACATAAATAGAAACATAAGATACAAAATAAAGGATAAAGTCCAATTTCCTCCCCTCAAGTATAGCCAAAGTCCAAATAACCCCCTAAACTATGTTTTGATTTATTTTACCCTGCCAAAACATGTTTTTGGGTCAATTTACCCCCTCTATGATGTGTCCTTCAATGATGTCCTCTATCATCTCTTAAAATTGCATCTTAGGATTACCCTGGTGTACAGAGAAACAAAAAGACATTGTATTTGGGGGTAAATTGAACCAAAATTGCATTTTGTGGGGGGCAAACTGAACCAAAAAATAGTTTAGTGGGTTATCTGAATTTTGGCTACACTTGAGGGAAGTAAATTGGACTTTCTCCAATTTAGAAAGCAAAAAAAACGAAAATAAACAAGGTTTTGTTTTTATATCAGCTGTTCAGGTTTATTATATTTTTAAAAAAACATCAATCTAAAAATATAGATATAGATGACTCACCAGTTTACCATATGATAGCCAACACCTCCAAGTATAATTGTTTGTGAGGTTGACCTGGCACTCCCAGAAACACTATTTTCTGACTGAGCAGAAGCAGATTCAACCTTACTTTCATGGCGTGTAGCAGATGTTATTTTGCCATTATCAGCATTATATTCAGCTGAATGTATCGTGTCTTGTCTTTTTGATTCATCATCACTGAGCTTTGAGCTACCATCAGTGCTAGGCATCTCCATGCCATTGGCAGAATAAGTGGATGAAAGTGAAAGAACAATTGCTTGAAACTCTTCAGGAACATCAACTGCAACCCAAGTCTCTTGGTCAAGAACTGCCTTAATTTTTGCCATCTACAAAATAATGAAAATGTAAAAAAGTTCAGTTTACTTAATCAATAATTTTTGCCATCTAGTCATATTTATCATTCATACTTTATAAATAATTTAACAGATAGAAAGGATGCAGATCCATTAAGAACAGGTCCTTTTAATGCGCACCACATTTTGATCTCAATACTCAATAGGATTTGATAAGAAAACCAACTGTTGTTTGTGTAGAGCATGATACACAACTTGTGTGTTTGCACTGTTTCCAATTTGATGGACAGCAAATCAACCGTAAGTCCATAACCAAAGCAGAAAGTTGGGGTTTTATTAAGAATTAATTTGATATAAGTGACAACATGAGATGTGAATCCTTTCACATGTATGTTACTGTTTCATGGAGTCAAGAAAATAGAGGCTCATTTATGTTAGCCAAAGAGTACTTGTCAAGATCAATAAGTCACATGTTAATCAAGGAGTCAATGTGAATTCGACTAGTGCTATCTCTATATAAGAGTCTATGTAATTTCATTTGAAGTGCTAATAGAAATGGTGCTAGCTGTGCCACACCACAATATTGTTCTTGTTGCATTCTTCATTGTTCTTCATGCCCGTGTGTGTTTGATACTGGCCTAAAAACAGCAGGGTTCACATTCCTTAGGGCTCCTATTCTTTAAATTAAGTGCTGGTTCAAACTTCATACATGGTCGGTAATCCTTTTATACACTACTAAACAAATTGACAGGATTTAAAGGATATGTATTGACTTTATATTTAAAATTTTTTTGAAAGCACACTGACCCGAACACTATGCTGATAGTCAACAAATTGTTTCGATTGTTGCTGTAGGATTCCACGAATGTTGTAGCCCAAACGGCCTCCAATCTACATGAGCACAGGGTCAAAATAGCATCGCAACATGCGTTGAATATGGATGAATTAATGCATGTTTTGCAACAAGAAAAACAAGTAACCTTTTCAGTAGCAGCTATAAATTCTTCAGTTATGTTGTAGATGATCAAAAACTCTTGAAGCCTTAACTTGGGATGTAAAGCAGCACGGACACCAAGGAGCTTAGCCCACCGCCCATGGGCAGCATCACATGCAGCAAAAACTGCTTCTGTGTTTTCTCTCAGGACATCAGCCCTGCACAAAATGCAAAATGTTAATGTGCTTCAGATATACGATATTCATGCCGACATAATAGTTCAGATGTACAAGAAATGGAATTTTCAAAGAGACTCAAAGTTACTAATCTTTACAAATGATTCACTGCAGGGCAACCATGGCACCAGCAATAAACTTAGTTTCCCAATGCTTCATGCCATACACAATGCAGAACAATTTTCAGCATAACTTACCTTATATTCTTTATTGAATTTGTGATGGATAAATCAGTAGCTTTTCCTTGTATGAATGGGATCTTGGAGGTACTCCGTGTAACAGAATTAGATACCTGAGAAGAAACACTGTAATCATTCTCTTGAGATACATCAACTGAGCCACCATGTTGTAGCACCGGGTTACTAGCATCAACATTTAAGGTCCCATCAAGATTTCCCATGATCCACTCCACAATTCTTTTTACTTCAGATGCTTGCTGTAAATGTACCTGGAATCACAAAAGAATGTAGGTCCATGAAAATAAATGAAACCCACAAAAAAACAACGTAAAAAGACAACAAATGCATCTGTATGGGATCCTTCAAATGTAAACGTATAGAAAACAATCAAGACAGAATATTGATTGAGATTAATATCGAGATTAGAATCAGGTGCCAAAAGATAAGAACTAAGACAGGGTAACGCTGATCCATCTAGAGCACCAAACACCAGAAGGAGGGATGCTAATTAATTTAAATGTCAGTGTCTTTTTTTCACCCTTTTTCAATGAAAAGCAAAAGTAGGGGTTTCCCTGCTGTAAATATGTCAAATAATAAATAATGTCACCCAAAATCTTTATTTTGAAAGGAAATAATGTAGTATCTGTAATTTATTATTAAGAATTACTTTACCTGTACTACTCTAAAAATAGCTGATAAAAGTTGAACAAATCCTTCGGATGACAGGCTTCGTAACTTATTTGCTAATGACTGGCCTCCAGCTGCAGTATAAGCTGAAGTTAAAAGAAGCAGGTAACTTGACATAAGAAATAGACAAACTAAGAAAATAAAAGTGTTGAATAGGTGGGAATATATACCATCAGAATCAGCAGCTCTGTCTCCAGTAACTGAATCAGAATCAATTGCCCGGGCAGCTAAAACTGGAAGCAACTCTGCTACTGTGGCTTTGATTGAGGCCTTCATAACAGTGATGAGTGTATCTCGGTAAATTCTGAGAACTGCAGGAAGTTTGTCCTGGAAGCATAAGATAGAACCATATCATTTGGTTTCGATACAAATAAAATGATACAAACATGAACTCACTGATGCTGAAGAAGTGATCTTGAAACAAATAAACATGATGTGACACCACTAAACTTTTCCTACTCAGCATAGATCGAAAAGAGTCCTTGATGACATTTGAAAGAATTCTTAGAAAGGTAGCAGTAGGTCTATCCTAAGATAGATATATATAGTGGTCCACTTCAAGGTTCAGCAATTATTTAGCGTCTTGGGTAGAAATGTACATCATGCTATAAGATACCACATTGGAACATACTCATCCTCCTGACTCCCCTATTAAATCTGGAAATCATCAAAAGCATAAACCCTTGTTATCTTATCCAATTTGTTATTTTATATTCCAGATATTTTTAATCTGACCGTAACTACTATCATGTGTCATGTGTGGAAGTTTTGACATCAATTTCTTGATTGAAAAAGGACTTCATGAAGAGAAGTACATTGATGTGTAAGTGTGTAACTGTTACAAAAGGAAAGGTTACTTCATGAAATTAATCGCATAATTGCTACAGTAAGAGTTAATTTTTTTGTGAAGAGATAAAATGAAAAGAAAAATTTGAAGAAGCTACACAAAAATGTTAAGACACGGGCTAATTAGCATGCAAACCCCAGCCAAACAGATACACATATAATTATTGGACTCACCGTTCTCAGCAGGCAAATAACCAGAGGGAGGAGGCGATCTCTGAGAACAAAACTTTCTTCCCCGTCATGGTTTACCTGAAGTAAGATGATAAACATGGAGAAAAAGAAGAAAAAGGTACTAAAAATATATTATATAATATATTTGTTCAAAAGTATAGTGAAGTAAAAAAGAAGAAAAAGGTACTGAAAATATATTACACAATATATTTGTTCAAAAGTATAGTGAAGTAACAATCTAAAAGCATGTTGTGTGATGGAAAAGAGATTAGCCCAGCAGTGGGGAAAATTAATTACTTTAAAGCATCTTTCAGTTAACTGCACATCACACATCAGTATTGCAAATTTGGAAAATAAACTATGAACCATGGTAGTCAGGGGCCATAGTAATGAAATTTTTATTAAGATTAGAAAACCTGCAGTTACTTGCTTATTTTTCACAGAACATCTTTCAAGAGAATTATATAAGATGAGCATAACTAGGAACAGAAAGAATTTATAATCAGAGTTCACATGTTTGTCTCTGTTCATCCACTATAGTTCAATTGCAATCCAGTTTCTTTTTTTTACAAATCTCTAAGGAAATGTTATGATGGATATTCTGTTGTCAAAAATATTAAATGGCATGAATAGATGCTCTAATCTTGACAAATATGGGCTATAAAATTTGATAAGGGACAGGCAAGGCGTTAAGAGAATAAGATACACAATA
Source organism: Zoysia japonica (assembly GCA_001602275.1). Taxonomy (NCBI): domain Eukaryota; kingdom Viridiplantae; phylum Streptophyta; class Magnoliopsida; order Poales; family Poaceae; genus Zoysia; species Zoysia japonica. The sequence goes on from BCLF01000042.1 coordinate 786,590, forward strand.
CATAATGTAAGGAACATTTGTAGAAAATACAAGTGAGCTCTGTATCCACATTGTACAAAAAATAATAGCAACAGGCGAGGTTACAGTGATAGAGCACACACCTCATCCTCTGTCCCATTCAGTGGGCTAGAAGCCTTTCTTTTTACATTTGATAAGATCATTGCATCTACAGTTTTTCCATCAGGAACAGCAGCATGCACAAATTCAGCTGATAGAATGCTACAAAAATGAATATTGTCAAGTTAAATAGCAAGTTACTGATAAATAAATAATCATAAAACAGAGAGTCAATTTCAAACGGTAAATAGAACAAAAATAAATAACAAAGAAATTTCCTAAACACATAAAAGTGACAACTTGTATGTTACAGGCCTAGGTGTGCAAATGCAACTTTCAAATAGCTGCACTTCATATAGGCCCAAAGGGATGTATCCTTAGTTTAATACTTGAATAATGTACATGAAAAATAGGTTAAGGCTGAAAAAGGCATCAGATTACATTCATTCCATTATCTATTGTTGTATAATATCAGTTGTACATTATTATAACCAATTTAACTTGAGATCAAAATGCTTTGCAAAACGGAATCCAAATCTATATGGATCAGTAATGTAGAGTCTAGACATCGTGCACACCTGCACATGTTAATGTTAAGTATGTTCAGTGATCCAACATATTAAGTTCCTTAAAGAAATCTCAATATTTTAAATGAGAACCCTCAATGTATGCTAACAGATCAGATTGCAGAGACAAATCATCCAAACAGTCATGCAATCCAAAGTGGTATCTCGTTGGCATAAATTTTCATCCTGTTGCTATTTGAAGATATGATTTGCTCATCAGAAATACCTGTACACAGAATCTAGTGATGTTGCCAGCTGATCTCGAATATTTCGAAAGCAATAAAGACCAGTAAGTTCGTCTGTATCCTGATTGATCAGATAAAATGTTTAGGTATCATCATAGTACAGGTTACATATGCTGCATGTTTCTTAGGTAACTGCAGTATTCATAGGCACATTGAAATAAAACTAATCAGGTAAGTCGATCATTTGATGTATCAATAGTACATTGTGTCAGAACAACATTTAGACTTGGACTTACTAGCAAATTTTTCAAGTCATCAATAACATCTAGGGCACCAGCACAGTCTGCTGCGGCAACAAGCTGCAAACACAAATACACAGAAAAGGATGATATCAGATAAAAAAGGGATAAAAACAGTTTCAAAACAAAAAGGGATAAAATGTTTGTTGCGATAACTAGATATTTTAGTATGGAAAAAAAATTTCAATCATAAATCAAGTTTCAATATTCTCAGACCAGCAAACAACGGTGCTTTCAGTTCAACAAGTATAGATAAGGTCTCATATTCGCATACAGGTGAGCTCAGCTATAAATGATAGACATGTTCACTAGTAGGAAATAGTACCAAATTTTGCATTGGATCCAGAAACCATATGTCATATGTAATCACTTTTAAACTGTGTTCCAAGGTGGCCATAAAAGCAGCTTTGTGCATTCCTCCACATTGCAGTGATAATTCAAGCGGTACTAAAATTTATGGGCAAGACACAACAAATGATGTTTCGCAATACGACACAAACCAAACTTCTTCATTTTTTCGTAAGTTGGGAGGTGGGGCAAAGGTCAACGAATAGCAGTTTATTTTGGTGTTTTACACATCTATCTCTAAGTCAAGCTACATTTTCAATTTGGCATTTGCAATGGATGTAAGAGTACAACATGTAGATAGTATGTGTCCAAACATTTCAGAAACATGCATTGATGATGAACAATCCAAATGTAACCATAGCCACAAGTTCTCTGATAAATGCACTCACCAACTTCAGTGCAGTGAGCGCTTGGCTGACATATAGGATGACAGTCAGCTTCTGCTGCAGCGCAACAAGGTTGCCCCGTGTGGCATTGAGCTCCTGCACCTGCCGTGCTGCCCCCACCAGGTCCCCTGTGAGCACCTGGACCACCTCCCTGAGCTCCCGGATCCTCCCGACCGCTGTGACGATTTCCCCGTCCAGCCTACGAAGCTGTCCCTGTGCCTCATAGAAGGACTCAGACCGCAGAGCGATCTCCCGCACGAGGTGCTGCTCCACGACGTCGAGGTGCTGGCCGAGGCGCTCCTGCAGCGCATCGTCATCAAGCGGGCAGGCGGCCCGGAAGGTGGGCCCATCCTCAAGCGCGAAGTCCTCCTTGAAGAAGAGCGCAGGGACCTCACGGAGGCAGGCGGCGAGGCCAGAGGAGGCGGCCAGAGTGCCTTCCTCCGAGGAGGAGGCAGCAAGCTCGGCGTTGGCATGAAGACGGATGTCGGTGAAGCGCGCGAACGGTTCGGAGACGGCGGCTAGGTAAGGCGCGAAGTCGGCGCGGGTGACATCGCAGGGGGACGACGGCAAAGGAGCCGCGTCCGGGAGCGGGGTGGGCGGCGGCCAGGGAAGCCAGTAGGAGGAGGCGGCGGAAGGAAGCGGGTTGTTGAGGAGAGCAGTAATGGACTGCGGGACGCCGCCGGGGGGCCCGGACGAGGTGGGGGAGTCGGTGGAGGAGGAGGCCGAGACGGCGGAGGCGACGCGGAGGGGCGGACGCGACGCCATCGCGACGGCGGCGAAGTCAGCGCAGGGCAGTAGGATGCATGAGGAGATCGGGATCTGGGAGGCGCGGCAGCGAAGCAAGGCTTGGTATGGCGGGGGAGAGATCTCGCCGGGGGTTATCAGATCTGATGATGGTCAGGTGGAGGAAGTTTGAGGAAGTGATGGTTTGTTTGCCTCTTTCTGGTTCTCTCCAATCTCCACGCTTTCTTCATGGGATTTTTAACATACCTGTTTTTCCTAATTGTGATTGAATTTTACGTAATCTTTGACTATTCCGTATGATAAATATTAGATCCAGATTAGTGAAGATCATGCAACTGCTTTTGATAATGATTATTATAGCTCATAGTATAATTTCTGTCAAACACTTAGAACTACTAGTGATTATGTTTATAATCACTTTTAAATTTTATACTTATTACCTATAAGCTACAAATAGTAGCTTAGCTTTTTAAGTACATCTCTCTTTCCACCGTCTATAATGCATATCAAATAAGTACTTTGCCAAACATCTTTAGCTTAAAAAATAGATTATATAAATAAGTTAGATAAATGACTTTCATAAATAATCTATAGTATAATCATAATCCCGACCAAAAGGTCCTTAGTCTCTCAGTTTTAAAATAGGGTCATTTGCGTAACTAACTTTAGTTATGAAGCTAATTATATGTTTGACTTAATTTTTTTAGCATTTGCATATTTGACTTTGATTTTTTAAAACGAATAATAAAATTGACCATACTCTATTATGACGGTCTTATGTAAATGTTTACTTTTTCACTATTGATTTTATTCTTCATTTATTTTGCACAATTGATCTATTTTGTATAGAAAAATACTTATAGCATATAAAAAAAATTT
>BCLF01000042.1:790424-818210 GCA_001602275.1 Zoysia japonica
AAAATACTTATAGCATATAAAAAAAATTTAGCAATAATTAAATGTATATTGAATGTAATTTAAGTAAAAATTTAAACATTTTGACAATATTTCGAATATACTTTATTTATTAAAATTTCAACAGCATGGGTAGTTTTGTCTTTTTTCCATGGTCTTTATTATCTATTATTTTTTCTATTGTTTAAATTATTAAAAAATCTTGCTGCTAACGGTGTTAAAAATCAAAGCCAAACGACAGTTTTACTTTAAAAAATCAAGTTCAAAGCACAAATCTTAAAAACTAAAGCTTGTTAACTTAAGTCACGGATGCAATTACTCCATTATACTGCTTTATAATCAAAGAAAATGTTGTAAACACTTTGAACTAATTTTTTAAAAGAGTATGATAATTATTTTTTCACTAAAGGTATTTACAAACACTTTTTATAATTTTATACATTTGAACTAATTTTTTAAATAAGATGAATAATCAAAGAAAATATTAAAAGTGAGTATATTCACAGATTTTAGCTGTTACATACTTTATGTTTTTGACTTTTATTTATAGCACTATATATCAACGGAAAAATTACTTCTAATATTGTATTATCTCGATACATAAAATGTGTTAGAACTTGAAACTTTATAGTGTGGATACATTTTTGCATATAATTTTACTTTTTAATAGAGTTTTTATTGTTTACATAGTTTTCTTTTTTTAATATTTAATTTATTGAGCATACTATGCAAACAATAAAATTTATCAAAAAAAAACACATTGATAGTGATTGCAGCAATATATCTTTATGTAAAGTTTCAAATTATAATAGATTTTTATATGGAGATAAAGGAATCTAAACCAATTATTTTATAGTCTACCATAGACTATAAAATCAAAAACTTAATGACACGTTACAGCTAAAATCGCATTTTATAGCGTGTCGGAGACAAACTACGAGTTTGTTTGGTCACTGCATAACTCTGCCGCACTAACTTTAGGCAAGTACGGTTTGCCACAAAAAATATGACTATTAAATTCTTAGCCCCAAGTGTGGCAATGTTTGACAAGAATTTGAGAGTATTACATTATCAAAGGAGATATATTATTGTAAATGTATCTCATTTGATTCCAAGGTACAGCATATGTAAGATTTGATAGATTTTAAATCCTAAAATTAAATGGAAAAATGGTCCTGTCATGCACTCAGATGTTGCCAAACCGATTTGTTTTTGTGAGCATCTATCTTGACATATCCTTAAGGATTTGCATTTGACATTTTCCAATGACATAAAAAAATGTACATACTTGCAAAGGGTAACATTGAACGCACTGGTTCCAATGTCAAATAGTATTTTTTCCTTCAAACAAATCTAATAAATTTATGGAATGCTTACATCTGTACTCTTCCCATATATGATACTATCATTTTCAATCTGTTAGAAAGTAGGCAAATTTGCCCAGGACAATAAAAAAGTGACTTTCGTCTCCAACACACTGCAAAACACGATTTTAGTTGTAATATAGTAACATTTTTTTTTACACAAACAACAACGTTATAACTTGAAATTTACACAAATTGTCGTATTATTTAATTTGTATAGCAAATTATGTAAACAATCTAAAAAAATTCTAAATACGTACCTCGGTAGAGAATAAAACAATGTAACTATATGTGTAAAGTTTGAAGTGGCCTTTTCGCCTGGTATATATTGTGTTTTATGCATTGGACTAGAACAGTTGAAAACAACCTTTTTCATCAGACAGTGCGTTACAATAAAAGAGAAAAAAACAAGCAAACAGCATAATCACGTTTTTACAGGGTGTTGGTGACAAAGCCACATTTTCTATTGTGTGTCAGAGACAAATTTCCTAAAACGTCTGAACATCAAAATCATCTCATGGAAAGGACAATGCCTAACTAAATACAAGGCGTGTAAAGCCTGCTCAAACTTTACAGTAGAATACTCCACTTCTGAATTGCAAAATCTTTTCCTAGCCATAAATTCCTTGGAAAGATTAGAATACCCCAAAAAGAGTTGCTGCGGCAAAGAGCAAAAATAATACCCCCCCTAGAAGACCAACCTGGGAAAAATGTACTTTGTAAGTTATAATTGTTCGAACTTTAAAAAAGATGCACAAGAAACTAAAGGAGATAAGTGTGGTTTCCTTTCTGTCAAACATTAGCTGCTTTATTATCTATATGTGCTTTCTGTACTGCTCTCAGTAGTCATTAAACTATTAGTTTTCCATTTGAATTTATTGTTTTTGAAGGCCTGAAATTAGTGACACTCTTTCAGTTCATCAGTCGCATTGATTCCACGCGCATGCTGGCAATGTTATCGTTAAACAGAAGAATAGAAGATCATTCCATGACCACAGGCCGTTTAGTAGTCTTACCAGCTTCTCAGATAGGTAATTTCCCAGGAATGCACCCCCAAGAATGGCAAGGGCAGTTGCAATCAAGTGTCCAGCTATGGCTCCACTAGCAACACCAAATGGTGACTAGAAAACAGACATCAGATATGGCTTTAAACAATCTGTTAGACCAAATAATCCAAAAGTTTGAATACTGCTAATAAGTATCAACGCTCAAACAGACCTGTGCAGCACCTAAAGCAATAGTAGCCAACATAGACCGATCCCCCCACTCCTAAAGGTACGGAACATTGACGAACAATAAGGTTGTTGTTTCACAAGATATAAGGACAAATCTCTTGTCCTAGACAAATATTTTTCAGTGCAGAGAAAACCACTTACTGCAAAGAAAACAAGACTGAAGGACTTCCAAATAACCTCAAGAGGACTGGTAAGCTTCTCAGAAACCTGTACCAAGTAGAACATTCAGCATGAAGATTGGAGAAACGGTCAGAAACTTACACATGACTTCAATTTTGTTGGGAATATAATTAAACAAGTTCTCAAAACAACAATGCTCTTTCATGTAAAGCAGAATATTTTAGGTTTATATAAAAACTGTAAAGGGAGTTATCGGTCTGGACATTGGACAAGCGCAACCTTCTCTTTGACGAGCTCCTCAGCCTCAGCCAGTTCCCCACTTTCAGAGTTTCCTTGAATATTTTCATTTTTATTATCAGGAAGTGCCCAGGCATCTTTTATTGACTTCAAACCAAAGAATGCTAGCAGAGCAACTGCTGCATACTCTCCTATGGGTAAGGCTGCAGAAACACCATGATTTCAAATGTACAACATTAGCATACTAAAACAGACTAATGAATACTAAACACTAATGCAGAAAGAATGATATAATTGCAGGCGAAATTCAGGATACATGGAGTACCACAAAAAACATGAGAGTTCCTTTTCAAAACATAATAATTGATGTAGTAGTACAAATTAAAGAAGTTAGTACTGACTTGTTTGAAACTGTGCTGGCACAGACTGGAAAATCCTTCCAATTACAACACTCACGACAGTCATAAGGGAAAGAGCAGCCATTGACCCAAGTAAAACCTGCTCATAAATTCACACAAATACATTAATGTGTCTATTAGTTAAAAAACTTTTCATTTCTTCAGTCGAAGAGAACAAAAGGCAAATCATGTCATGGATAGGAAAATATTTTGCATACTGTACCATTAAAGAAACATGGTAAAAATGAAAAAAGTCACCAAAACCGAAACCAGGAAAGAAACAGTTGTTCTTATGCATGTGCAAATAAAAACCTTTTGTCCCACAAATTTACAGAAAAAGATGCCAGTACAATAATTCTAGGCCTTAATTCAAAAAACAAATGTGCCTTGCAAACTTGATATCACAAATATCCAATGCCTTTGCACCTGCAATAATTCATCACAATCAGCTGCTCCTACGCTTGACTACATGCTGTTCCCAAGGCATCAGAAGCCAAGCTAAATGCAGGTACTAACCATGAGAACAATGCTAGAATCTGCCTCTGGCATGCTAGAATCTGCCTCTGGCTGAAGTGATAATGTGCCTGCTAGGTATCGTTCATGGAATATCAAGATGATCTGATTTTTTTTCCCTTCTATTGGACATTGGATAGTTTGATATTAACCTTTTTTTCTTTTTACCTTCGGGTATGCTGTGATATGTGCCTAGGATCTGACTAACATATTCAAATATAGATTGAAACCTATTTGGGTTCTCCAATGAAACATGAAGAATCTAAAAAATAAAAAAATGGTGTAACTATCTGATCAGTTGAGTCACCCCTTATATACCGAAGAGAATCTAGGGTCCTTTCTGGGTTTCATTTAAGAGCCAGGTTAGGATAGTCAAGTCTGACCTAAAGAGCCAAAATATGCAGATAAAACTAGTGACCAATAAGACTTCCAGACGGTATTTTTTCATGGTTCATACATTTACTGTTTTTATGAGTGGCATACTTTGTAAGTTATTGGTTTCGGATAATGCAGGTAATTTTGGAATACATATACACAACTTTATCTATAAATGGCCCATGAAAATGAAAATTGCACAAAGACGGAAAATCAAATAATTAAGCAATTAAGGGAGACAGATATTAAAGATCCAGGTTCATGGCGTACCAATGCCCTTTGATATTGCATGGCAAGTAGTGCGGCGATGAAAAATGTCTGTCATAACAGAAGGGTCAACCTGATGAAATTCCTTGGTTTCACTTCAAATACTTAAATATAACATAAGCTTCCAGCAAGAAAAAAAAGTGAATATATGACAAATGTGCGATACAGCTTCAAAATGGAACACATTGCAAGAACAACATAAAGTGACAACTCATACTAATAAAAGAATAAAAATAGAAGCGACAATAAATATAAAATGAAAATTCATAATGCTATAAAGGTAATGTGGATTCAATGTTAATGAGTTGACAATGTCACAATGCAGTCATTAAGTCTTGAAATTTTATGACTCCATATGCTTGTTAAGCTTCGTGTACTTTTACAAACCCTAAGGTTTCAATGCATATCAAGCCAATTTTGTTGCCTTGTGACTACAAGGTCAAAGGTTGCACTCCTGGAAACAGCCTCTTGCAAAAATGCAGGGCAAGGCTGCATGCAAAAGACCCAAAGTGGTCGGACCCTATGCAAGCGGTAGCTATGTGCACCAGGCTACCCTTTTCATGTATGTGAATGTTTCAATAACATAACAATTAGGTGAAGGTGTAAATATCTCCTATAAATAAGGTGATAACACATGAGGAGGAAAAAAGGTCAGCTGCAATGAATTAAATACCTTATCTCCAATCTCAGATACAAAAATCAGTGTAAATGCTGCCGTGAAACCTGACTTTGCTAGCATAGCTACAACAGCTGATGGCTGTCCTTTAAAGAAAACAATAAAAGCAAATGCCAGGGCGCCGAGAAGTAAAACAGCACCGATAGGTTGCAGGTATGGAGATCCTGATAGTGGTTTTTCTCTGTGATGCATTGTCAAGGATGGAGGCTCAGTGTACAAGAGGTTAGCATGCAAAATTGAGTGAAACAAGGGGAGGATGAGCACTCACAGTTTGCTGGAGTTTTGTTTTGAAGACTTATTCAGACATTCTTTATTTCTACTTTCTCCATCTCTTTCATAGCTCCCAGCACCAACAGATGCATTGGACATTTGCACCCTGATATCATGTCTCATTGGTTTCAACCATGATAACAATCTACATCTTCCTGTTAAAAAAATGACAATTAAATATATGTTGATGCTCGGCCAAGATCTAGCAAGGGAGCTATAGATGGACATAATACATGATGGTTTAAGCAGAACTATGAATTTAAAGGCGACGTTGTGGTTCCTATGCTGTGATCTCTGGAAACTAATTAGTTACATCAATTCAATGATTTCAAGTTGTCCAAGGATTGCCTGGTTAGTATAAGAGCCACAACTTATGCATCCGACTCGACTAGAGGATCTGGTCGTCTGACTAATCATTGCCTAATCACAATAATTTTGGAGACTAAGTGTTTGGCGCGACCAAAAGTAGACTCGGCTGTGAGCTGCAGCCGGTAATTTGGCCCATTGGGGTTGTATTAGACCATTCGGCAGCAGTCTAGAGGCAGGCACTTGGCAGCAGAGCCAGCATGTCATGCCTCTGCCTCCGCCTCTCCCCCACGCTGCCACCTCTGCCTCCACCCGTCAAGGCTGCCACCGCTGCCTCCACCGTCAGCCGGAAGGAGCAGCGCACGGCACCAGAGTTAGGAGTATTGACACTGGAAGCAGCAGCCCGAACAAGGACATCGATCCAGATAGGCTATTTTGCACTGCCGGCTGCTGTCATTTTGAACACTGTCGACTACTGTCTGAGGCTATACTACTTGGCTTGGTCGATGACTAATGGCTATGAATCCCCTGGTCGGCAATGTTCACCTAAACAGGTTTAAAACAGTTTTAAACAGAAGATGAATGGTACCCGTGTTGGCCTAAACATCCATTTAAATCAGTTTTAGCTTGACTAATGGTTTTAAACGGCTGTTTAAACCAAAAAATTGGCTAAACAGTGGGTCAACGATTGGCCATCATTTACCGTTTAGTAAAACATTGCTGGTAGATCGAGGGAATGACCAGGCGACTTGAAAACATTGCATCAATCCATTGTAATCGTCACTAAAAATTTTGAAATCAAGGGCCCGTTGGAACAAATGTAATTCGGAAGATGTATGCCAATAGTAGTAGTCATTCATAAAAAAAAGTATTATCAACTTAATATTGGCTGATGCAGTTTCTATAAAGAAACACAACTCATTCATATTAGATTTACTATAATGAATCATATACAAAAACTAAACACTGTACCAAAGCTAAGCGAAACATGTTTGGGCACACAGAGGAGGATGCAGACATTCAGCAGAGTTGCTAACATGATTGTTTCTGTGCAAATCTCAAGCGCCCATCTAAAGCGGTCAAAGCAACCTAAAACCATTGGATATAACATATTCTTAGCTTAGGTCATACATGTAGTTTGGACAACCTGCTGAACTTATTTACTCGAAGATCTTCAATGCTGTAGCTAAGAGTACATAAAATACGGATGGTCAATCCAGATTACGGACCCAACCCAAACTCACGGCCTCATGTCTCGCCAGACTCGCCTCCAGTGTACGGTAGCCAGCATGCAAGTAGCGAGTGGAAATCTAGCTAAGCCGCTGACCTAGGAGAGGGGGGACTCAAGCTACAGCTAATTGCACGGCTAAGGCATCGGGAACCCACAGATAACTACGGGTGATTCGATTTCCAGGGGGCGCGTACCAAACCTCACCGTGACCGCCTTCCGCTCGGGCTCGGGGCCGACGCGCCGGGCACCCGTCGCCGCCGGCCGGCGCGCCCGGGATGCAGCCGCCACGCCGTGGGCTCCGCCGGGCCACCGCGCGGCAGTAGCCACCACCACCATCCCAGCGTCGCGTGGAGGAAAGAGCGGAGAGCACTGGAGCCTGAAGATAGCAGCAGCGCCTGCCACTCGGAGAAAGTGGGACGGCTCGTCGGTGATGGATCAGATCCATGGGAGGGGATGGATCTGCAGGGCCGGACGCCGGAGAGTTGTCCCGGTTTAACTTGCATCTCCGCCTGGCTTCAGGCCCGATGAGCTTGCTGATGGCTTTTTATTGGGCCGGGTCCAGGTTTGGTTTGTTCCTGCCGCCTGAAAATGGGCCCAAGAAAATAAAATAATTGAGACAACCGAATCAAATTAGAATTAAAAATTCTATTATTTTTAATTAAAATCTAATGAGGGCCGATTTCATTTGTGAAATAATCCGCGGGCCCGAGCAACACATTTGAATTTTTGAATTTTACTCTCTCAAATTTTAAAATATTAAAACTATTAAGTTTTAACATCAACTTTTAACTATTGAATCGGTGAAGTACTCTTTCACGAAGAACTTCTTATTAAATCTTCTCTTGCGCTATTGTTCTTCATTTTCACTCTCATTTGAGTATTACTTGTTTTCGTTCATAGGTTTAAGACATTCTTTAGCAAAGTGTCTTTTTTTTACCATAATTGAAGCAACCAGAATTCTTCTTAGAGGATAAGGATCTTCTCTTACGGAAGAGTTTCTTCATGAGGAATGCAAGATTTTCGTTGTCGCTATCATCATCCTTATTCTTCTCCATCTTCTTCTTTTTCTTACCTTTGGAGGATTCCTCCACTTGCAAGGTAAGGTTGTTGGGAGCTTAAGTGTTGATGGAGGATTTCAGCATGTATCCCTCGTAGATCATAAACTTTCTAAGCATCATATCAATAGAGGAGCCCACCAAAACAGTTTGAAAAATGCATATCACAATAGAGTTGTAGCTAGGTGGCAAAAACCTCAGTAATTTCTTCATGACCTTCAAATCCTCGATCTTGTTATTGAGGTCCAAAGTATTGATCATCTTAACTACAACATGCAAACGAGAAAATACATCATTAATCTTTCCATGTGGTAGCATGGTAATTGAGTCATATCTATTCTTAAGCACATAGTATATCTCTTCTTTGATCTCAATGGGTGCTACGTATGTTCTACTAGCATTCATATATCATGAGCAGTGAAAGATACATCGATCATAGAGAAAACAATTTTGGATATACAACTGAAGATGACAGTTTTGGTCTTAGCATTAAACTTTGGAAAAGTGGGATCAAGTTGCTCATTGATGTTTGTAGCATTTTATGTTACATCCCATGCATTCTCATCGATAGACTAAGGTAGGCTTGCATGCGAGTTTTTCAATGAGAGTAATTTTTCCATCCAAAACGGCAGGATGTTCCATTCCATTTGGTATCCTTATTCAAAGCAATTAAACTTTACTGTCCGATGATTAGAAGTTCACTGCATGATAAATTGGGCATAAAGTCACTCACCGGACTATCTGATAAAAATGTTGGACTATTTGGTGACCTTCAAAAATCATAGAAATAAAGAAATTCTTTCTATTTTCAATTGTCTCACTTAACACCCAAATAAACACACACTTGACTAGAAAGTGCATACAGTTTTTGCAATTGCCAAATCATTGGCATATCTAGAGGGTGGACAGGGGTTCGGCTGCTTCACCTTCAGCGGCGGTGAGCGGCGGCGTGCGGCTTGCCAGCCAGGAGCCGTCGTAGCACGGAAGCTCAGATGGGCGCGCGGCTGTGGGGAGGAGATGATAGCGCCCGAACCGACCAGGAGGCAGGAGAGCTGCCCTATGAATGGCGTTGAGAGAATGAAACACAACGGCAGCACCTACAAATTCTTCGAGGATGGTGTAGCTCCGGTGGCTGCGGCGTTGATACTCGAAAAGCGGAGCAAGAAGAAGAAACAAAGAAAATGGTCGGCTAGGCCATGCAAGGTATGTTTGCACTTTTTCTTAGTAAAATGGTTCATGTTACTGCCCAAGTAGCACTGGATCGGATTGTGCCCAAATTAATTAAGGGTTTGAATCAATTTATGAATTTTACTTAACTAATTACCATTTTATGAAATGACTTGAACTATACTTTTTTGAAGGAATAAGTATACATTACCCGTCAAATATGAGGGTGTGTACACTTTACCCTCAAACTTTAAAATCGAAGACTTAACCTCCTACACTATTGAAAACTGTCTGGATAATTCTTTGAGCGGTTTTCAAAGTAGTTTTGCTATTTATAATCATGTAGGTGTAATTCACCCATCAACTATGAATGGTGATCTACTTCAACCCCTCTCCCAAACTTTAAAATCAAACTTTTAACCCCCTCAAATATTGAAAACGGTTTAGATAACCCCTGAGTTATTTTAGAGCAACTTCTATTTTATTTTGTTATGTGCAAATTAAAAAAATACTCATGTAAAGATGAAAATAAATGCAAAAAATAGAAAGTAAATGTAGAAATAGAATGCAAAGATAAAAAGTTTGCACATTACAAAGTAAAATAGTTATTTGATGTTGCTATTTTACCCTCTTCGTGTTTAGTTTATTTTTAAATTACTAAGTTTTCAATTTAGTATAATTTTAATTATCACAGGCAATCTAAAAATATTATAAAAACTTTTTTCTATGAATTAATATTTTAATATTTAACTAACTAACATATGTGAGGGTAAGAGAGAATAGATGTAGAAACTGATATGTGGTACTATGCACGGTAAAACCGTCTTTGAAATAGCTCAGGGGTTATCTAAACCATTTTCATTACTTGAGGGTTAAAAGTTTGTTTTTAAAGTTTGGAAGGTGAAGTACACCACCGTTAATAGTTGAGGGGTGAATTAACTGACACGTGGAACTATAAATAGTAAAATAGCTCTGAAAACCGTCCAATAAATAATATTTAAAGGGTTTTCAATAGTTTAAGAGGTCAAGTGAAGTTAAGGGGTAAAGTGCACCCAAAGGTAATGTAGACTTATTTTTTAACAAATAAATAGAAAATTACAGAAAAGACATTGTGTCATCTTAATCTTTGAAGCTCGTAGATTGACACTTCATATTTATTGTGCAGAGAGAAAAAAACCGACCCACCCTGAGTTTCAATCCTACCTACGCCAATGCTACACGGACGGGAGAGAGAAGGAGAGTGGGTGGATGCCCAGCTCGCGGAAGGAGATGTAAACCAGCGCCACGCAGCTGGCCACACCGAGGACATGGTACAGGCCCAGGCCGCCGCCAAACGCCATTGTTGTCGGTGAGTCGGTGGGGTGGTCGCAGTGGGAAGACGGCCAGGAGGGGCAGGGATGGTGCTGTACACGGCATGTGGAGACCGGGGCGGCGCATGGGCATGAGGAGGGCCGGGGGAGGTGAACGGGAGCGGTGGGGGAGGGGTGGCGGCAAGTACGGACGACGCCCTAGCGCGGCCGCTCGGGGCTTTCAGACGGGGATTGAGCGAGCGGAGATGGCTTGAAGAGGAGCGTGACACGAAAATATTTAGTACGGGCACTCCGAGCAACCATAATGGAAGAACAACACCGGTAATAAGCAATAAACGTTCCACACAAATCGATCACAAGCATTATGGTGATTGATACTAGTTAAAATCAAGTCATAACACTACTACCAATAATAAAGTAATATTTTATAATATATGTACAGTGCTACTCGCTACATCTGCTCGTTTATTTCAGTTGACATATATAAACATTGTGAGATACACAACAACTATTACCATCTGACACTTGACCCCACCACTAATACCAAGCATGCAATAAACATTGCGGATGCTCTTACAAAGTTAATAAGAAAAAACCCGCAGTTTGCACATTAGCTCACTTGGGTCATCCAATTTTAACGATGAATTAATTTTTATTCTATGTCTACAAATTAACTTATTTTATGGCCCTCTTTAACTAGCCTATTCACATAAATAAACAACAATTGTAACCAACAAACTTATTCGGATCTTATTAATTCAGCAACTTTTTTGAATTAATAAAATAATTTATTTTCAGCAATATTCAAATAAGTTGCGTTTTTAGCAAGTTTCATGTATGCCAAATAAGACCTATGTGTAAAGTTTGCCCAGGGTTCGAAAAATTGTTAAAAACCCGTTGCTTTTCGCGGTTTTTTTAAACTAATCCCGTCCGATTTCAACGAACAACTAGTTTTTTTTTTGCTAAAAATCAAACATGGGTAATCTCTCTCCTATCCTATCCTACTTATTACTTATTCCAATGCTCGTACCGCTACGGAGCAGGAAAACATGACAGTCCGCAATACTTGCTTTGTCCAAATTATGTACGCTGTAACTGTTCGCACAATTTATTAGCAAAGAGCTAATGGCTGCACCACGTCCCAGCGAATGTGAACCGGAAACCAGTTTCATTGTCACTTTTGCCATAAGCATACTTTGAAGGCAACAATTTTTTGACAGACTTCCAAGCCAACATAGTAATGCATAGTCAACACAAAATTCAACAAATAATGTCATTTGTTAAACTGTCCTAAATAATTAATTGATAACAGAAATCCAAAGAAATAAGCCAATCCAATATTAGCTCAGAACGTGCATGATCCACTGCATCCGTTTTAGTGTTCATGGCGAATCATATGTTTAACGGACCTGCAAGAATATAAATACTTGTCTGCCAGATTCGAGAGAATCAGATAGCAAGGCATCTTTACATCATAACGATCTGCAGAAAGCAGTTAACAAGTTAAAACTGGCATTTTAAAAAGCTCAAGTTGGGAAACACGTTTAAGTAAAGAAATATTAGGTAAGGAAACTTGGGAAACATTCACACAAGGTAAAGCCAATCTATTTCTTCCACAAAAAAAAAATAATGAAAGGAAAAACGCTCCTAGGCTAGAATCTGTGTGTTCCCTCTACTCAATAGGCACATGTTTCATAAATCGTTACAGGATAGCATTTGATTTCATTGTACAGATACAGATTAGGGCCGCTGAGACGTTCGCGGCGTACATCGTCATCCCATAGCTTCGTGCAAGGCATTAGGCAAGTCTTTAAATGGTTGCTGTAGGCTATGGCACCGATAACGGAAGGACTTGGATTGTTCAGTGTACCTTCGGTGTAAAACTGCTTGACACAGTAATATTAACAGCTTCACAATTTTTATTGAAAGAACTGAGACCAGCAGCTTGAGCTATGCAGCTATCCACACAGCTTTGACTATGGATGTACAAATGCTAGATCACCAACTGATCCATAGTTGTTTATTTTTGTGATTTAGATGTCATATATAAGTTTCTATTTTATTTTGCATTTGCAATTTTCTTTTAAGAAATCTCGTAGCATAGCATGGGTAGTGAACTAGTGTAGTAAAACAACAGTAAGCCAGACAGTTTTATTGACAAGTCGACTGATTTTTAGCCATTTCGAAAACCGCTACAATACCAAATTTTTAAACCCTGAATTCGGCACATTCCTTTAATTATAATTTTCCAAAACCACTACAATACCGAATTTTCTCATATATTTATAATTCTTTTGGTCAGCTAATATTATTGTGTATGCCTGAACTCGTGGTTCTAACCCTATCGAGTCTTCATCCATCCGTTGCCTGCGTGGTAGAAGAGCGACTAGCGTACTCCTGAACCATAGCGCCAAAAAGTGATGGCCTCGCCATCAACTTGGAGGGTGCGTCAAACTCTTTCACTAGCCCTGAAACGGAGACAGTCGAAAGGAGGTTTGATCAGAGGCACAATCTCGAGGAATAGCAATCATTTTTTTTTTGCGAGATTGCAGTTATGTGTTTGTATTGTGACATTAACGTGGGAAATGTAGCATTGAGTAATCAGTGCAAAGGCCTACCTGCATCCAGCACCAGAACACGATCACTGTCCATGACAGTGGCTATACGGTGTGCAATGCTTATGACAGTGCATTCGGCGAACTCCTGCCGGATGATCCTCTGGATAGCTGCATCTGTTTGAGAATCAATGGAAGCTGTTGCCTCGTCCATGAAGAGGATCCGGCTGCGTTTCAGAATAACACGCCCAAAGCAGAGGAGCTGCTTTTGCCCTAGACTCCAGTTCTCCCCCATGTCAGCAACTGTAAGGAACAATCAATGAGCACGAAATATTGTTCATCCCGGTTATGCTACAAGAGAAAAGATAAATGACACTGAAGATCCCGATACTTGTAAGATTCTAACAATCATACTTTTCAGGCTGTTTCTAAGCCACTTAGTTAATAGCTCTGACACAAAATAGTGTCGCAACCGCACAGCCCCTAGAGTGACATAACAACATCGCGCCATTATGCAAGTTCCTTGGTCTCTTAGGAAAATGATCGGCTTAGATAAGTTCAAAGATGAAGAGACTTCTATAATAGAATATCAAACCTGATGCATCAAGTTTCTCTGGTTTGGAAGCTACTACATCCATTAGTTGGCAGCGCTCGAGGGCCTGCAGGGAAATGCATATGAATAGCATCTTCAATATAAAGAACAAAAATGGTTATGCATCCAGAGGGTCTTTGTGTACCTGCCAGATCTCAGCATCAGAAAACCGCCCAGTTGGGTCAATATTGCTCCTGACTGTTCCTTCAAAAAGCACAGGCTCTTGTGGGATCACACCAAAGCGAGATCTCAGATCATGGAGCCCTACCGTGCAAATATCAACACCATCGATAATGATCTGGCCATCAGCAGGCTCCACGATCCTGAACAATGCCTGTATTAGTGTGGACTTGCCGCTGCCAGTCCTACCAACAACTCCAATCTTTTCTCCATTCTTAATACTTATTGTTATACCTTTCAAGATTAGTGGTGTGTTCTGTCGATACCTAACCTGAAAAAAGTAGCACTGATATTGTTTATTCTATTAATCACCTAGTTTACTAGAAAGTAATAAAATTGAGATTGACCTTTAGCCCTTTGATGTCGATGTCTCCAAGGCTGGGCCAATTTGGTGAGGGAAGACAATCCACCACTTGCCATGCAGCTTCAGAAGGGAGAGTGCTGTATTGATTCACCCTCTCTACAGCTATCATATCATTTTCTATATCGCAGCTTACGTGAATTATGGAGTACACCAAGGAATTGAGAGAAAGACCATAGGAAAGAGACATGCCGACAAACTCTGCAACAGTAATATATGTATATGGTCGTCACAAAGAATTAAACAGAAAACATTAAGTACTATACCCACAATAAAATGAAGCAACAACAACACACTCTAAAATCCTGACATGATTTTAACAAACAAGTGTTGCTTCATGATTTTTTTCTCCAAAAATGTTCAGCCATCTAGAAAGGAAAGAATTTAAGGTTTGGATTTTTAATGATTCAGGGCAGTCATGCTGTTATGTGCGCCAGGATAGTCCCACCTAAGGGCTAAGATCAGCATTTATTATCTTTTTCCTATTTTCTCTCATTTAAGATAATCCTTCCTTTAATTTAGGATCTAGAGTGTATGGTGGTCCTCTAATCTAGGAGCTCGACTGGATCGGATCGGATCCTTTAATATAGGATCTATAGTTAACCATAGAGACTATAAATAAGTGTAATCAGAGTTCGAAGAAATTAAGTAATAAAACAGAAGAGATCTGTTCTGAGGCTTCCCCCGTGCCTCCTGCCTTTCTGGGCGACGTAAGCACCACAGCGCCAACCCTCTCTCTCTCTCTCCTATCCCACAAACAACGATCCTAACAATCTAGTAAATGTTATGTGCGTCAGGATGGTCCCACCTAAAGGCTAAGATCAGTCCTTATTATCCTTTTACTATTTTCTCTTATTTAAGATAATCCTTTCTTTAATTTAAGCTCTAGAGTGTGCGGAGGTCCTTTAATCTAAGAGCTTGAGTGGATAGGAACAGATCCTTTAATATAGGATCTATAGTTAGCCATAGAGACTATAAATAAGTGTAATCAGAGATTGAAGAAATTAAGCAATACAACAGAAGAAATCTGTTGTGGGGCTTCTCCTTGTGCCTCTTGCCCTTCTGGGCTCCGTGGTGCTCACGGCGCCAACTCTCTCTCTCCCATCCCCCGAGCAACGATCCTAACACATACCATCAGATTTATTAAGTAGGAGATCCAATTTTGTGATTACGCTACTTACTTTTTGCGAACTTGTGCTTAAGGATTTGATGAAAAACTCTCAACATAGTTTATTGTTAGACTGGGACTCTGCCGGCTTTAAATGTATAAACTACATAGTACATGGGCAATTTCATCTATCATCACAGAGGATTCCGCCAGGGCGACCTGCTGTCCCCCATGCTGTTTATCCTAGTGATCGATGTGCTGAATTCTTTGATGGTGCAAGCAACCTTTGAAGGCCATCTTCAGGCTCTAGCGGTTCAACAAGCTAAACGCCATGAACAAGCTAAATGCCACATTTCTTTCTATGCCGATGATGTCATTCTGTTTCTTTGGCCATCATCAAGGGACTTGATCATTGTCCAGCAGCTGCTTGATATCTTCGGACACTCTTCTAGGCTCATGATCAACATCGCTAAGAGCTCGGTATCTCCTATGAAGTGCAGTGAAGAGGATCTCATTACTATCTCTGGTCTGTTGCCTTGCGAGATCACAAATTTTACCTGTACCTACTTGGGGCTTCCTCTCAGGTCGCAAACTGACAAAGACTGAGCTACAGCCGCTGATTGATAAGGTGGCCGATCACCTACCTAACTGGAAGGCCTCTTTTATGAACCGAGTAGGGTGTCTCATCATGGTTAAGACGGTGCTTACTGCAGTTCCCATCTACCTGATGACCATTTTTAGATTTGCCTAAATGAGTAATTAAAGCAATCGACAAAAGAAAGCTAGGTTTTCTTTGGAAAGGTCATGAGGCTTTGGTGGCAGCAGTCTAGTTGCTTGGAACCGAGTTCAGAGGCCACTACAATATGGTGGCCTCGGGATCCGTAACTTGGAAGTGATGAAATGGGCTCTTCGCATTCGTTGGCCCTGGTTGGATAAAATAGCTGCCCCTCGACCTTGGGAAGGCTTGCTGGTCGATGTCCCACGCAATGCACGAGCTATGTTTGAGGTGGCTGTGGTTACTATAGTTGGTAATGGACAGGCTACCAAATTCTGGACTGATCAATGGCTGGAAGGGAAGTTGCTCCTCGTCTCTTCGCCTGTTCCAAAGAGAACAGCCAAGCAAAGAACAGTTGCCCAAGCTTTTGTTGAGCGGGGATGGGTTTCTGACATAAGAGGGGCTCTCACTGTTCAAGTGTTAATTGAATATCTCCAGATTTGGAATATGATGGAAGGGTTCCAGCTGCAACCGGAGGTCACTGATAATCACAGTTGCTGTTTCTCCGATTCTGTTTCTCACTCGAGCAAGTAGGCGTACAAAGCTTTTTTCATTGGAACGATTAGATTTGCGCCTTGGAAGCCTATCTGGAAATCTTGGGCTTACACTGTAAGTTCTTGTTGTGGCTAGCTACCAACAACCGGTGATGGACAGCCGACAAGACTTGCGAAGCAAAACCTGCCTTGTAACGCCCAAAAATTTAAAACATTTTCAAATATTAAAATTTCAAATTTTTTAATTACATTTCAAGATTTAGTATAGAATAAAATTCTTTTCCAAATAAATTGCTAGGAGTGCATTGCATATCATCTCCTTGAATTGCATTAATTCCATTTAAATAATTATTGAATTTAAAAACAATTAATCAAGTGATTAAGCAATTAAATAAAGGAACAAAGAAATAAAAGAATTCAATTAATCAAGTGATTAAGCAATTAAATAAAGGAATAAAGAAATAAAAGAAATCCCAAAAACTCTCTCTCTAGGCCACCTATCTTCTCTCCCTCTCTCACTCACCCTGCCAGCCTAAGTCCCTCTGCAACCTAGTTAGGCCCAGCCGCCACTCCCTCCCCTCTCTTCCTCCCACTAACATGTGGGCCCCATGTGTCACCCCCTACCTCCAGCGCCCCCAATTGCCCCTGAGGCATAACGCGCGCGTCGCCCAATCCCTTCAGCCGGACCCGATTTCCGCGGGATTCCTCCCCTATCTACACCACAGACCTCCCTGACTCGGCCGCCCCGCTTTGCCCTGTAAAATCCGCGCCGCCCTGCCCTCTCTCCTCCCCAACCCAAACCACCCCACCCTCACAATCGCGGCGCCAGGAGGAGCCACCCCATCCCGTGCCGACGTCACCCAAGCCATGCCGCCCCCGCTCGGCCTCTTCCCGTCGAGCGCCACCGCCCAGACCACCTCCTCGACATTGTCGAAGCTCGCCTCCGCCACCTCACCGTCGCATGCCCCCGTCCGGCCATCCCCGACCCCATGTGACCCCAAAGTGATGATCCCCGCACCCTCCTCGATTTGAGCCCACCCCCGCCGAAATCCGTGCGCCAAAGCATCGCCCCGGCCATCTTTGGCTGACGGTCGGCCATGGCGCCGCCGCTTGGCCTCTGGCCGCACCGGCCGAGCTAGCAGCCCCAGTGCGGGCCACCCCCGCTGCCCGATCTGGAATGGACGACTCCAATCCGACAGCGCCTCCCTAATTAGATCTATTAAATCCTATCCTTTAGATCAAAATCCGAGAGCCCAGATGATGCCACGTCAGTCATTTAACCAAATCCATCCATTTTGAAATCTAAGCACCAGATTAATTCTCGATTTCCGAATAAAAATAAATCAAGCCCTTACTGTATCAGCATGATGTCATGCTAACGTCAACACATCCAATTAATTAAAATTAATTAAAATTTTTGGAATAACTGATTTTAGATTAAGCTATTAATTAATAAATATAATAATAAAATAATTAATAATGTCATTAATTTGAAAAAAGTAATTATAATAATAATTTAATAATAATTAATTATCTGCAATTACTTTTTAGTCCTTCATTAATTGCATAAATTATAAAAGAGTCCCCACCTTATGACAAATTTACACTTTACCCCTAAACTTTTCTGTAAATACTTTTTAGTCCTTAATTAATTTCATAAATTACAAATAGGCCCTCAAAACTTAATTATTAATTACGGATTAGTCCTTAAACGTTATAAATGCTATAACTTTTAAAGTGTAACTCGATTTAAGTGAATCTTATACCAAAACGATCGTAATAAAATAACCTATGCATTCATCGCATAATCATACTGATCGTGATCTATTTTGTTGCATTTGATTGATTGTTTGTGCTTCCGTGCGCTAGGCGACTTCGTCTCAGAATTGCAGTACAAGGATTTCCAGTAACAAGACTTTGAAGTAGTCGAGTACTATTCTCAGGAGCAGTAAGACAAGTGTCTTTGACCATCTTGTGCCTACTTTTCAAAACATCTATCAATACATTGCATGCTTGTGTCAAATTGATTGCGCACCTACTGTTAGGTTTACCTAGTCTTTTTTTATTATGCTTTGTCGCCTTAGTTTACTTTTTGTTGGGTAAAATACATGCTTAGCTTGTTGTTGTCAGGATGAGCGATATTAAATTGATTTATCATTATCATACTTGCTTTACGAGGATTAATGGATTATTTAATGGCAATATAGAGATTAGTGATTTGAGTGATATGGTTGGTGCAGGACTGTGTGCGGAGTTTCAGGTAGCGTCCCTTGGTATGTTATCTTCCCAAAACTAAAGACCGGTTTATAGAGCGACCATCCATGTGCGACCTTACAACCACGAGTCAAATATGGGCGCGGGCTGGCATAGTAAGTGATGGAGACTAGTTCTGTGCGTGCTAGCTGATAGAGCGAGGAAAGCCAGATAGGCCTAGACTGCCTAGAGCGAGATGTGTGGGGAAGGGAGAGGTACTCCCGAGAACCATCTGCCACAAGAGGGGGGCTTTCCTAGGTTACGGTTAGTTGAAAAAGCCTTAAAGTGATCTCATGGCCTTTACACCAAAGAAAGTGTGTGAGTGCACAGCTGGCACAAGCAGAATGGTGATTCTTTTGTCCACCTGAAAACAAAGGACGAAATCACTTCTAATAGGAAATATGTACAACCTTTGCAAAGTTAAAACAGTCATGACAGCTATGCTCACGGTCATGAGCATTGTATGGACCTTCACATCATTAGCGGGATTGGGTATGGTTTGGTAATGTTAGTGGATCACAGTGAGAGACTGTGATTGGTTCCTATGTTGATGCTACAGCCGATTAGGCTGTAGACATGTTGGATCATAGGTGCAATGTTTATTATTTAGTAAATAAAGGCTTAATAGGAAGTGTCTCTATTATGTGCTTTTATGCAAGAAAACTCTATATTGCTTTTACCTTGTTTGTTCCTACATGTCATTTTTTCCATATTTGCTGAAGTACATCCCGTACTCAACCTTGCCTTTATAAATGTTGTTCAGTAGAAAGAGAAGCCTAGAAGAATATTAAGTCTAGGTGAGCTACCTCTTTGGTCAACTGCCTGTGAAAGCCCAAGACATTCTAATTTATTTTTTCTACTGCTTTGGTTTGCAATAATTTTTAAGACTCTTAATCATTCTTGTAATAGGTTAATTTTAGTGCATTCGAGACATTGTTCGGTTTACCATTAATAAAGTCACTTTATGTGTGAAACTTGATTCCTGGACACACATAAAATGTCACTTGGTTTTTTAGTCTTAAAACCGGGTGTGACATGCCTCATCCTGCAACCTGTCTTCTTTGTGATCAATCGGATGAATCCATACAGCATGTGCTATTGTCATGCGTCTTCTCCAGGCAAGTGTGGACTCTAATCCTGCAGCGGCTCGGATCATTTCCTTGGAGCCACAACTTAAAGTGCAGCGCTTCTCTAGTTGGTGGAGCGGGCCTAGGTAACATTTCCCAAAGGAACTAAGGAGGGGGTTTAATACTCTTGATATCCTAGTTGCTTGGGAAATTTTGAAATACCGCAATGACTGAGTTTTCAATGGAGCACACCCGAATGTCTCTATGGTGCTGCAGAACATCGAGCAGGAATCATGTCTTTGGTTCCAGGCAGGTGCTTTGCGGCTTCAAGAGCTTCTCTCAGCCGCCCCCATCCTTTTGAGGGTGGTGAACCTGGCCTGATCAGGTGCTTGGTTATTTGTGTTTTCTATTTGAGTGTGTTTGGGTGAGGGGAGGCTTTAGCCCTCCCCTTGTATTTTGCTCTATCCTTCTTAATGAAATGATGCGTAGATATCCTACGCATTTGAGGAAAAAAAATACTACATGGGTACCAATTCTATTTCGCCTCATCACAAAAACTTCGTTAGTACTAAATTACTGGTTATTATATTACCTTTCTTTATGAAATTGCTAGGCAAGCTGACCAAGAGAGAAGCAGTTATCAACAAAATAAGCGTGCCAATCAGCTCCAGGCGAAAACCAAGCCATTTGCTAGTTGCGTAATTGTGAAAAGACATGCATAAATTTGAATTGATCCTTTCCAAGTTCGTCTGGTAGAATTCATCCTCCTTTCTAAAGCACCTTACAGTTGGAGCACCCAAAAAGGTTTCTGTAAAGTGATCAATAACCGGTGCCCCTATTACTCCTTGAAGACGAGTGATCTCCCGAGATGTTGAAATATAACGATTCTGAAAATGCAATTTGTTACGATTAAGGAGTGTTGTGAGAAGTATAAAGAACAAGGATTTCAACCATCTCATATCTGTTGTGGTAGCTAGATCATACCCGGTACCAAATGTTCAAAAGAAGTAGGGGAAGTACAGCTATGACTGACGGCCATGCAACTTGGCAAGTAACAGTGACATTGGTAACCAATGAAATCAATAGTGATGTCACATGATCAATATAAAACACAAGATCTCTATCAATTGTGGTTTGGTCCGATGACGCCTGAAAAGGATAACACATAATATCACTTTAAGAACAAATAGTTACATAAATAAAGTACAGTAAGGTAAACCTCTAGATAGTAGGGTACAAAATATTACCCGGCTTAGGATTCTTCCTGAAGGAGTGGTGCCAAAAAAAGACATTGGAGATCGCAGTATGCTGTCAAACATCTTGTTGAAAAAGGCCTGAGCTGATTTTAGCCCCGAGAATGTCACAACAAGAGTGTTGATCATTTCAAATAAAATTGTAGCAGCAACTATCAAAACATAAATATTAAGAAATATGGAGGTATCAAATATGGTGCCTCCTGATGTTTCATAAGACAGCCAGTAGTCGCTTGCCATACTGGCGCCTTCTGACAGCAGTGACACAGTTAAAAATGCCAGAAATCCCCACCACCCCCAGGCCTCTGTTATATATAGCTTATACACACGCCAGCTCACTTGGCCACTCTCCTTTTCCTCTTCCTGGATTAGCTTGGAGGAACCAGCTTCATTGCTTGGGGCAACGGAAGTTGTTTCACCATTTTCATTATCGGATTTGGTTGGCTGAGAACTGTTCTGGACATGGCAGATTTGTTCCCCTGTTATATCCATCGAACTGTGATGAGCAGCAACAAGAGCTGCAAAGTCCGAGCAATATGCTAGCAACTCATTATAGATTCCAGATTGAATGACTAGCCCATCTTTCATCACCTATATGTTCAGACACAAGATAGAGTTGTTTAATTTCCACTAGCTATTATAACAAATGTTCACATTTCAGTTGGTGTAATACCATATCAAGCTGCAGTAAATAGACTTCAATGCAAATGTACATAACCTAAGTTTTTCCAATATAGGATATTAGTAGGGCGATACGACGGAAGCCTAAAAACAAGGATACATCGATATGGCAGGTATCTGTAAATATATACTCCTAAATTATGATAAGGAATATATACTCCTAAATTATGATAAGGAGGTTAGGGAGAAATATAAAAATGAATAATATCACCAGCGGCTTTGGCATGAAAAAGATATGGGTATGATAAATGCCTTTTTGGATCCAGGAAATGGCACGAACTCCTTACACCTGCTCTATGGCGTATCGTGTTTTGTAGCCGTTTCCTGCCATACCAGATACCGCTACAGCAGGCTCCCACACGCATTGTTGTTCATAGTAAATGACAATTAATGTTTCCTACTCTTTTTAAGAAACTAAGGCTTCAATAACCAAAATATAACATTCATACTGATTATTGAAATTGCGAAGAAGGGAAAGAGGGTTCTGGGTTCCAGCTCTTGGTCTACGTGGTTGATTCATGAAAATGATAAGCATACAACTCAATTGTAAGGGAAACAAGGGGCAAACCCAAGGCATTGATGAACACAGCTTCGCTTTTTTATTATATACTTGTTACAGTTTTGATGTTCAAGTTTGTAGCCTTAAAGCAGCATAGATGTTGCAAAATTACTGATGAACTAAACATGGCAAAATTATGCATTTAAAGGTTTCTATGTGTAAGAAACAATATTGCTAATATCACAAAAAAGTATATGTGGCAAGTTTAATCTTCTTTCCAAAAGGAAGAATACATAACTTCCTCAGTATAATTCAGAGAGGAATAATAGAATATGAAACTTACAAATATGTTATCCACATTTTGCAAGAAGTCCACTTGATGAGTCACAAGAAAAACAGTCTTAGTCCTGAGTATGCCCTTTAGACATTCCTTCAGAACATAGCCAAATGTCAGAATTTAAGAACAGAGCAAAACAAAAGCCATAATTATCTACTTTGCAAGAGAATTTTTAGTATTAAAACTAAGGATAATCAGAGGATACATGATTCCACTGTGTTGTGCACAGGTCTCATACCATCATAATTCTTCATAAAGTACGCTTCCGATTGATTTGCGTGTTAGGGATAAATTTATATTATTATATATAGATGTCTGCTGCATTTGTTTACTGTAATTACCCTATTATATAAGGGTCTTTGTGCATATTGTACCACCACTGTTCTCTAACAGCCTCTTGCAAAAATATGGGAAAGGCTGCGTACAAAAGATCTAAAGTGGTCTGGACACCACACAAGTGAGAGCCACAAACATGATGCCCCCCCGCCCATTAGATCAGGTTTTTCCCTTCCCCGTCAACCCGCAACGGCCGGCGCTCCAGCCCTTGTTCTCCCCATTGAAGTTTTTCACCTTCGTCGTTCGTTGTATGACCTTAAGCATGCTCCTTGTCCCTGGTTTGAGCGCTTCTTTTCTGTAGTCAGTTGGTCACTATTGTTAGCTTCTCCGCTATTTATCAAGATCCTGCGGTCTTCGCCCACTCTTATCCTCGAGGTTGTAATCTTCTTCTCTTGTATATGTATGATATGATTATCACAGGAGATGATTCTTAGTTTATAGCTTTTGTTAAAGCTTGGCTCAGTGAGCAGTTTCTGGTGTCTAATCTTGGACAACTTCGATGTTTTCTTAGGATTGATGTTTCCTCTAAGAATCCTACATGCTATCGCCATCTTTTTGAGAGTCTTGTTTACCTTAGTGTTAGTCGTCCTGACATTTCTTATGCAGCACATATCGTTAGTTAGTTTGTTTTGCTCCTAATCACATCCACTGTAGCCACCGCCTTCGTTTTTGCACTACTTGCGTGGTAGTAGCTCCTATCATCTTACTCTAGCTCCTTGCACCTTTGGACATACTCAGACGCTACCTAGCCAACGATCTCTCTAATCATCAATCCCTCTTTGTTTATTGTGTTTTCTTATGTGGTTGTCTCATTGCTTGAGGATTTTGGTGTTTCTATGACTAATCTAGCTCTCTTTACTCTAATAGTATAAGTGCTATTAGCATTGCTCAAGATCCGGTGAAACATGAGCTCACCAAGCACATTGGTGTGGATGTGTTTTTTACCTAGGCTCGGGTTCAGAATCAGGTGGTTGTGTTAAACGCAACACTCGCATTGTGTTGGATGACACTCAGTGTTGGGGGCAACTATCTCCATGTTTCTTACTCACTACAATGCCATGACTAACCTAAGGGGTTGGGGATACATATATATAGGCTTGGTGGGCAGCCAAGCATATGCTAAGATGCTAGTCTAAGATGCTAAAGCATAAAGCTGAAAAAGCTAGTCTAAGATGCTAAAGCGAAAAGCTGAAAAGCTAGTCTAAGATGCTAAAGCGAAAAACTGAAAAGCTAGTCTAAGATGGTGCGTCGTCTTCTGGGAGATTTGAATCATCCCAATCCTGACGCGAAGCTCTTGAAACTTGATTCTAGCAAGGGACTTGGTGAGAAGATCAGCAAGTTGGTCCTTGGTGTTGATGTAGCTTGCCTTGATGCTCCCTTCCTCTAAGCAGCCTCGGATGAAGTGGTACTTCACTCTGATGTGCTTGCTGCGCTCGTGAAAAACAGGGTTCTTTGCCAAGGCCAGAGCGGACTTGCTGTCCACCCTGAGCTCCACTGCTTCAGCGTCTCTGCCAAGGAGATCACTAAGCAGTCGAGCGAGCCAGAGCGCCTGAGTTGAAGCGGTGGAAGCCGCTATGTACTCAGCCTCGCAGCTGGACAAGGCCACCACCTGCTGCTTGACCGACTGCCAGCTAACAAGGCACTTGCCGAGGAAGAAGAGCACCCCGCTCGTGCTCTTGCTGGTGTCGATGTCGCCGGTGTGGTCACTGTCGCTGTACCCGATGAAATGTGCCGCCTCGGGACACCTCGGGTAGTGGAGGCCGTGGTCAAGAGTCCTCGCAACATAGCGGATGATCCTTTTGACGGCTTGCTGGTGCTCCGTCGTCGGTCGCTGCATGAACCGACTAACGTAGCCGACGGAGAACGCCAAGTCCGACCGCGTGTGGGCGAGGTAGCGAAGGCTTCCCACAAGACGCCGGTACTGCGTGGCATCCACCTCCTCTGTCGTGCTGTCACGGCTGAGCTTCAGCCTCTCCTCCATCGGAGTGAGAGCTGGGTTGCAGTCGGTGAGCCTAGCTAGCTCAACGATGCGCTTGGCGTAGGCGGTTTGTCGAAGTGTGATGCCGGAGTCGTCCTGGTGCACCTCGATCCCCAAGTAGAAAGAGAGAGGTCTCAAGTCACTCATCTGAAAGGTGACCTTCATCTCCTCTTTGAATGCTGCCATCTCCGTATCTTTGGTGCCCGTGATCACCAAGTCGTCGACGTAGACACCCACCAGCAGGGTATTGCCGCCGTTGCCCCTCCGGTAGATGGCCGCCTCGTGCAGGCTTTGCTCGAAACTCATCCCCTTCAGCGTGGAATCCAGCTTAACGTTCCACGCCCGTGGTGCCTGCCGCAAGCCGTAGAGTGCCTTGCGCAGACGCAGCACCTTGCCCTCCTTGCCGGGGATGACAAATCCCAGCGGCTGGTGCACGTAAACCTCCTCCTTTAAGTCACCGTTGAGAAACGCCGACTTGACATCCATGTGGTGGACGCGCCAGCCCTCCTGGGCAGCCAGCGCAAGGAGTCGCACGGACTCCATCAGTGCAACGGGAGCGAAGGCATCGTCGAAGTCGATCCCCTCCTGCTGCACAAACCCGCGTGCCACCAAGCGAGCTTTGTGCTTGACGATGGCACCGACCTCATCCTTCTTCAGCTTGAACACCCACTTAAGGGTGATCGCGCGGTGTCCAGAAGGAAGGTCAGCGAGTTCCCAAGTGCGGTTCTTCTCAACCGCATCCATTTCTAGCTTCATCGCGGCGCGCCATGCCGCATGTCCCGCAGCCTCAGCAAAGGAGCGAGGCTCGCCGCTGTCGCATGCAAGATACAACTGTGCTTCCAAATCGTGAGGCACCAGTCCTGGCACCGGTGCGTCACCGATAAGGTCCACCATCGTGCGATACCTCAACGGCTCACCGTCGTGGTACGCGTCGACACGCTCCTCGTCGTGAGGGAGCGGAGTAGCGAACTTCACCGGGTTGTGCTCGACATGAGCAGGTGCTGGTGTAGACGTGCCTGGAGAAGCTGTCGACGCCGAGGAGTGTGGCGTGGCCGGCTGTGGTGGTGGCGGTGGGGAACTCGTCGCAGCCGGCGTCACAGTCGCTGGAGTCGGTGGAGGCTCGGGGACTGGGGTAGGCGCGCTTGGCGAAGAGTTGCCCACTCCCCCAGCTCCCTCGAAGTGGACGTACTCGACGGTGAAGTCGTCGTACGCCGGAGTCGGGACGTCGTCCACCATCTTACCCCACGCCCAACCTCGCCCTTCGTCGAACACAATGTCACGCGCCGTGCGCACACGCTGTGTCTTCGGGTCCAGGATGCGGTAGGCCTTCGTGCCCTCCGCGTAGCCGATGAACACTCCCGGAGTGCTCCTGTCGTCGAGCTTGCCGACGTGGCCAAGCTCCTTGACGAACGCAAGGCAGCCGAAGACGCGTAGGTGGGCAACCGCCGGCTTGCGTCCATGCCAAGCCTCGTACGACGTCCTGCCACCGAGCGCCTTGGTGGGCGAGCAGTTGAGGATGTAGACGGCTGTCACCACCGCCTCTCCCCAGAAGATGGCCGGCATCCCTCTCTGCTTGAGGAGGGCCTGGGCCATCCCCACCACCGTCTGGTTGCGCCGTTCGACGACGCCGTTCTGCTGCGGGCTGTACGGCGCGGAGTAGTGGCGCTGAATCCCCTCGTCAGCGCAGTACGACGCGAACTCAGCCGCCGTTGTCGGTGCGTAGCACTCGAAGCTTGCAGCCGCACTCCTTCTCTGCCGTAGCCAGCTGACGCTTGATAGCATCAGCTGCTGCTGCCTAGGTGTCGGGGAGGTATGCCCACATATAGCAGGACACGTCGTCGATGAGTAGCAGAAAGTAGCGCCGGCCTCCAGGTGTGCCCGGTGTCACGGGACCGCAGAGGTCGCTGTGCACCAGCTCCAGCTTTTTCTTGACACGAAAACTCGACTGACGAGGGAACGGGAGTCGCCGCTGCTCGGTGAGGACGCAGGTGTCGCAGAGCTGCTCCACATGCTCGACCCGCGGCATGCCCTGCACCATCTCCTTGTCGCCAAGTTGCTTCAGGGCCACAAAGTTGAGGTGCCCAAAGCGCTCGTGCCACAGCCAGGCGTTGTCATCGCAGCGAGCTGCGAGACACACGGGCTGCGCCACCTGCACATTGAGGACGTAGAGGCGATTGATGCCTCTGTTTACCTTGGCAAGAAGGCGACGATGGCGGTCCCAGATCCTCATGATTCCAGCTTTGATCTCCACGCGCGAGCCATTCTCATCCAGCTGGCCCAGGCTGATGATGGAGTTCCTTAGTGCGGGGATGAAGTAGACTCCAGTGAGGAGTCGGTGTTCGCCAGTTTTGGCGACGAGAACAATGGAGCCAATGCCCCTGATGTCCATAGCCGAAGAGTCGCCGAACTTGACGGAGCCGCGCACGTCGACATTCAGGTCGGAGAAGAACTCCCTGCGACCCGTCATGTGGTGAGTGGCACCACTGTCGAGGAACCAACCGTCGATCTTGTCGTCGCTGGAGCCGTCACCGAGGAAGACGTGTGCACTTGGCTCGTCGAGGTTGAGGAGAGCTGTTGCGGCCAATGCTGCAGGAGGTAGCTCGATGCTTCCGTGTGCTAGAAGCAGAGCCGGATCCTCCTCCTCAACCTGTGCGACGTGAGCCTGGCCGTGCCTCGGCTGTCGACAATCCTTGGCCCAATGGCCAAGCTTGCCACAGTTGCGGCATATGTCATCTCGTGCCGCCCTGCGCTCGCCGGCGGCGCCGCCCTGGGCGCCTCCGCGGGCGTCACCCTCGG
>BCLF01000042.1:820001-876997 GCA_001602275.1 Zoysia japonica
CGCCAACCTCGCCGCCCGAGCCGCTGCTGCCGCGGCCTCTGTTGCCACCCGCTCGCGCTCCTCTGCTGCAGCGAGGTCGGCCTCCTGCCGACGTCGCACGCTCGAGGGGACCGAGCGGTGAGAGCCTCCTGCGGACATGGCACGCCGCTAGCAGAGAAGAGTCGCGGAGGTTGCTACTACACTGGGAAGAAGCCGCCGAGTCGTTGGCTGCCGGTAGAGCACAGGGACCGACGGGGGAGAGAGTCGAGCAGGGAGACCGACGTCTCCACTGGAGAGAATCACGGGTGGGATTGGATAGATCACAGGACTATACGGCTCTGATGTCAATTGTTAGGCGCAACACTCGCATTGTGTTGGATGACACTCAGTGTTGGGGGCAACTATCTCCATGTTTTTTACTCACTACAATGCCATGACCAACCTAAGGGGTTGGGGATACATATATATATAGGCTTGGTGGGCAGCCAAACATATGCTAAGATGCTAAAGCATAAAGCTGAAAAAGCTAGTCTAAGATGCTAAAGCGAAAAGCTGAAAAGCTAGTCTAAGATGCTAAAGCGAAAAACTGAAAAGCTAGTCTAAGATGCTAAAGCGAAAAGCGTAAAGCATAAAGCATAAAGCGCCTGCACTAGACTTATTCCATCAGGTTGATCTTCACTATATGCCTTCGGAGCTATAGGTTACTTCTGATATCTTGTAAGGTAGTTTGGTCTTGGGTCGAGTTTTGGTGTTTGATAATGTAGGTGGGTGAATGTTGTAAGAGTTCTTACCCTCTTTTCTTTCTTAATATATTTGATACGCAGCTCTCCTGCATGTTCGAGAAAGAAAAAAAGAGATAGATTTCTACTATTATAGATAGATGTATGTTACATCTCTTTCATGTAATTACCCCATTGTATAAGGGGCTTTGTGCATATTATACTACCGCCTGTACTATATATGGGCCATTGGCCTCTTGGGAATATAAGATCTGTTTCCTCTATCATTGCACAGATAATATCATAGTAATGCAAAGTTTTATTCAATTTATTAAAAAATTCTCACAATTTTTCCATCAATTCCTCTAATAAAAGGTGCAACTTCTATGTCGATGTATTGATAAGCTCATATGTAATAGGTCAGGATATATAATTTGCATCTTTTGCAAAGTGACTTTGTATTAGTTTAAACAGCAAAATGGAAAGAAAGAAAATAAGATTCACCATGAAAATAGTAGATCCAGTATGAGCATCAACTGCACTGAATATGTCATCGAGAAGATATATATCAGAATCTTGATATACTGCCCTTGCAAGCTGGATCCGTTGTTTCTGACCCCCACTAAGATTGATCCCTCGCTCTCCTATTTCAGTCTGGTCACCAAACTCCATCATCTCCAAATCTTTTTCCAGGCAACAAGCATGTAAGACTTCTGAATACCTCTCAGGGTGCATCGGCTTTCCAAATAAAATGTTCTCTTGAATGGTTCCATTTTGGATCCAAGCTGTCTGGGCAACAAATGCTGTGTTTCCACATACGCTAACCTACATCAAAGAGAATAGAGGTCAGATGGAAAATATTAATCTGAAAAGACATGGACATAATAGGTGAGTCTATAAATTAAGTGGCTGCAAATCAGATGCCAAAATGTAACTTAGTGAAGAAATGAAAGAAACCTAAAATGTTTAGGCCCTGTTTGGAAGCAAAGTATTTTTTGGAGTTTTTGAAGAATACTATGGTTTTGCCAAAAACTTTGGTCTTAGAAAACCATGGTATTGGGAAAAGTGTAACTATTTTGCAGTTTTGAAAACTTCACTCATGATCTCTTTTTTTCTAAACCATGGTTTGACATTGGCTTCTAAAACCATGGTTTCTTAATTCTTTGGTATTGAAAAATTATAACACCCAAAGAGGCCCTTAGAGTTTACCGCATTTATTCTGACACATTCGTACCAGCATCTGCAAAGTAACTATGTGTACAGAAAGAGATGGGGTATGTAGCTGGATGGTTATCTTCTAATGCAACTGCCACAAGTTCTTTTTTCATTCTTGGGAACCCAAACATTTCTACAGTTTGAAGATTAGGGTTTCTGCATGGTTTATCAAATACAGCTTCCCACATTAACAATAGCTACTTCAATCATTCAAAAGGAAATTAAATAATCCAGAAGAAGGAAAATGTCTCAATAAACTGAGTAAATAAAAAATAATTTACAATGCTCATTTGGGTGGCAGGAAAATTCTAACAATGTGGCTTATCAAGATAAAATAAATATTTCTATTTTATAACTAACGCAACTATATTAGTATATTTCCAATTACACAATTAAACTTGCAAAAGGAAGATGTAAAATCATCTTTAATCAATGTGCACTATTGAGGGAGCAGTAGGCATGGTATCAGCAACGTTGCAATCAATTTGCCACACTGTCCATGTGTTCCCAAGTCAAGGAAATAAATGACAAATAAAAAGAAAGGGGAAAAACAGTCGTTCAAATATGCCCATTTGGTAAGCTCACTCAAAAGGTTCAAAATCATTTTCATCTTAAAAAAACAAAGTGTGCCCTCTAAATACAGTGGGCACTAATAATAATAAACTTAAAACTCTGCAGCTTCTTGGATTTTTAAATCTTTCATATTACAAGAATATAATCAATGAATCTGACCAGCCCAGTTACAGTATGAGATAATATGAATGATAATTAAGAATTGTACTTTATCTAGTCCTACTACATCTAGAATCTGGTGGGAGAAAACAAAACATTAGAGTCAAAAGTTTCTGGAACTGTGTTTATTGTCATGTTTGGAGGCATACTGACATTTTAATGCCATATTAATTTCTTTACTAAAAATACTCAAGATCAAAAGTAACCACTGTCTGCAAGAAGCTAAGAGCTAATATAAACTGTATCACTGTGCTGTACTTAAATATCACTTATAAAAAATGGTTAAATCAGATCCATCCTAGTCAAAGCGAGCTAGGCACTCAGTGTGCAAAACAGCCTGGCTACGTTTCTGGGTGGCGGTCATAGCTGATCTGGTCATCTGATACTGCTGGGGTATATCATCGTATAGATGGTTGTGCTTTAGAACCCAACCCATTATAAATTCATATTAGCAGCATCTCACCTTGACTAAAGTGCAAGAAGAAAATATGTAAATCATCCGACGTAGATATAGCAATAGATTAAACTACAAAATGAAAGAAATTTCAAGGGATAAAAAATTGCTTGGATTGGAAGGTTCACGGCCAAGCCTAGCAAGAATCCAGAATACTGGTCAAAAGCATCAGACTGTTCGGTGGCCAGCAACACATCCCACGGGCCACGGGCGAAATCTAGGCGAATCCCTTGGCGCTGGGTGGCAACTGAGCATGTAAGATCAAACCTACGACACTGACGCAGGTAAACTACTCGCTTAATTACCTGGTGAAAGCCACAGCGCCCAACACCATTGGATCAGATTTCCGAATCTTCTGATGGCAAGAATGACAGGCTAAAGATTAGGCGACGTCCCTGTCCATCGGAGGAACGAAATACCTTCTCAGCTGTATGCAGATCAAAAAGTATGAGGCTATGAGCTCACCGACCGTGCGCCGTCGGGAACTCGCCGTTTTTCCCCCTTTCATTTGGCAGAGAGTTGGATGGGGAAAGTGACCCGAAGGAAAAGAAGGATTCACGGATCCATCGCTACAAGGTTTAACTTATCATTCCATTTGAGCCTCAAATATGAAATTGTGAAAACCAGTGAAACTAATGAAAACCGTTACAAAATTAAAAATAAAAAATTGAGGAAATTTATGGGAACATTCTATTTGAGCCTCAAATAGCAATAAGTATTAGGATTAATTTCATACATGTTATTATAATTTTGTGAAATTTGAAATATGCCATTCAAACTTACGTGTCATTTACTTGCAGGGCTTTATTTATCATTGATACACTAATAACATATTTTAAAGTTTATAAAATTATAATGACATGTATCAAATTAGCCTTAAGTATTAACTATGAGAGTGGGTGCATTCAAAATCGGATACTTAACTGCCAAACAAAATCATTTAAATTTAGTTTTAAAGATAGTTTTACTGTTATACTGTTTTACATGTCAGTATAGAAATAGATATATTTTACTCTTTAACTATCAAAGTGGTCTAATTCATCCTCCAAACTTTTTAAAAGTTAGATTTTAAACTCAAAACTATCTTAGATAACCCTTTTAAGTATTCTAGTCGAGGAGTGCATCGCGTCCACATGAAGATCAAGCAAGAGAGAAGCACATCCGTGAGCGTGAGATTAAGAGGAGCGATGCCAATAGAAGGAAGAGAGACCGGCGGCGCCGGAAAGAGAAAAAAACGGACATGACGAACCCAATCCTACTACGCACAGACCCACTCCTCTCCTGCTTGATCTTCATGCAGCTCTCCTCTCCGAAATATTTCAATAAGTTATTTAGATAGTTTCAATACTTTGGATAAAAGTCTAACTTTAAAAACGTAGAGTGTGAATTAGACCATCATTAATAGTTGTGAAATGAAACATACTTACTTTATATTGACATGTGAAATTATAAATATAAATAGTAAAACCAACTTTGAAACCGCTTGGGGGTAATTTAGATGATTTTTAATAATTCGGAGGAGGGTTTAAGTACCAAAATTTAAAAGTTGGGGATGAAGTGCATCCCATTTGAGGGGTCATCTAGACTTATTCCGCCTCAAATATGAAATTGTGAAAACCAGTGAAACTAATAAAAACCTTTACAAAATAAAAAATAAAAATTCTTAGAATTTTATTTGAAATGCTATAGTAAACCTATCAATTTATTGGTTTAGTCAAATTTTTAATTTTTCAAATTTTGGAACTCAACAATTTCATTGTCTTACATCTCACTTTCACCAGTTTATCAACTGGTTTAATCAGTTTCAAATTTCTTTATTTTTCTAATATTTTCCTAACACTGGTCTAAAGCCACGTTATCAAGCGTTTTTTTTCAAGGATTGATTTTATATTCCTCTGTTCTAAAATAAGTGATGTTTTAACTTTGATAAATCAATATTTAAACATTCATCTTATTAAAAAAATATGAAAGTATAAAAACAAATAAATCATACTTAAAGTATCTCTAATAATGAATCATTTCACATTAAAATAGATAATATTTTCATAAATTTTTTAATAAGTCGAATGGTTAAATGTAGATGTTTTGGATAGAGGGAGTACATGTCATTACAATTTTTTTTTTTAAATTAAGATATGTTATTCAGGCACATATCAGTGGCATATTTTTAAACTTAAAAAATTGCAACGGCACATTTCTAATGGATCTTTTTTCAAAGGGGTTATTTAAAAAATTGCAACAGCACATTTCTTATGAATCTTTTTTTTAGGGGTTATTTGCTTTTCTAGCCTTTTTAAGGCTAATAGCCAATTTGATCCTAGTTTTTCAACTTATTTGACACTGCTTTTTGAATTATGAATAGCCAATTTGCTCCAAACTATTGTTTATTTGAACCTTTTTTTTTACAAATCGAGGTCATATTAGCTATTTAGAGTACAAAAGTAGGATCAAATAAGCAAAGTTGAGAAAATAGATTAAATTACTATTAGCCTTCAAAACAAAGTCACACAAGCAATTATCTGTTTTTCAAACCATGCCCATCGTCA
Source organism: Zoysia japonica (assembly GCA_001602275.1). Classification (NCBI taxonomy): domain Eukaryota; kingdom Viridiplantae; phylum Streptophyta; class Magnoliopsida; order Poales; family Poaceae; genus Zoysia; species Zoysia japonica. The sequence goes on from BCLF01000042.1 coordinate 825,647, forward strand.
ATTCCATCATTAATAGAGAGATTTGTGTGTGGGACCTGCTCGTATGTGGTTTGTCAATCATGCACGATAGTTAAAATCAAATTCTTCTAACTTCTACTAATAAAATTTAGAAAATTATATAATTTCTAATACAAAAAATACTCTTATGAAAACTTATTCACGATGAATAAAAAATAGTAATTTTGATACGAGAAAACATAATTAATTCTTCATTATTAATAGTCAAAGTGATAAAATTTTAATTTTGTCTAGGCCTAGAAAAGTTTACATTTTGGAACAGATGGAGTATATTGCCTTACATAACCACTATAAATTATTACTCCCTCCGTTTCTAAATGTGTGCCCTGTTGAATTCTTACATCAACTTTGACTATTTCTTATTAAAAAAATTTATAAATATAATATATTTTGTTAGAATTTGCTTTAATAAAGTAGTTTGAATCATGAGTTATAATTTTATATATTTGAATTAATTTTTTGAATAAGATGAACAATCAAAGTTAATGTTAAAAGTCAACAGCGGCAACAATTTAAAACAATTTAAAATGAAGAGAGTATAGTTTTTTTACACCCCACATGATTAAAGAATTACTTTTACCATGAAGGGAGAGAGTGAGGTGCAAAATAACATTATTGTCCCGTTCTCCCCCGTCATCCCTGCTCGCTCGGCCACACCCCCTCCTCAACCATCCATGGCTGCCGAGGCCATGACTTCATCCCCAACCACTTCCAGTCAACCCACCTTGCCTTTACAACCTCTTTTTTCTCTGCATCTTCTCCCCCAGTCGACACATGACTCTTCGCGCACCCGCACCTAGACATGTGCCACCTCGGCGCACCCGCACCTCCACGGGCAATCCGTCACTCCGCCGGCCACACCACCATGCCACTAATCCACCAACGCCTCTAGCGAGCTGGGTACACTTTGGAGGTGTCCACACCCGCCACATGAAGGCGTGCTACGGAACGCATGTAGCCAGTGATTCGTCGATGACGCGGAGGCGATGCTCGGTGACACGGTTCCCCTAGAGCGACCTATGCTACCGCCCGAGGCCACGCCTCGGCCCACACGGTCACTGACATGTATAGCGAAGCTGATGTTGCTCGTTGCTGAGCTCATGTGGCTGACACAGACGAGCAGGGCGGTGGCGCCGTGGCGGGGTAGAAGGTAGAAGCGATGACGAGGTCATTTCACGCCTCCCTCTCTCTCCTCTCCGATCAAAATACTTTTTAATAATTTATGTCGGATAAAAAATAAAATAATTTGCAGTGAACGGCCACCAAACAATATACTCCCTCGGTTTTTTAATTGATGTCGCCGTTGACTTTTAACATCAACTTGATCATTTGTCTTATTCAAAAAATTAGTTTAAATGTGTAAAATTTAAGTTGTGACTCAAATAACTATAATAATAAATTAAATCATAAAAAAATGATATTTATAAAAAAATTGAATAAGATGAATGATCAAAGTTGATATTAGAAATCAACGACGACATCAATTTAAGAATGGAGTGAGTATATATATATGGTGTGTACCAGATCAAGCCGCGCACGAATAGTGTATTAGAATATTAGGAAGTTTTCCAAATGTTATTCCATATAAATTTCAAAGACCCACTTACGTATGGAAAGAAAATATTGCGCTTACCAATTTTGATAAGCACCTGTGATGGCAGCCTAGTTACCGTATTTGTAAAAATAGTTAGCTAGTTACCATATTTATATAAATAGTAGACTGTTTACCATAAATAGGTGTTATACATGGCAGCCTGGTTACTATATATATAGGCACTTTTGTGTATAAAAAGAGACGAGACGTCATTCAGAACACACAACCATTCTTAAATTCTCCTCTCCTTTGAGTGCTACGCTGTTCATCTTCTCCACCCATCGCCGACGTGCCATCAGTGCTAGGAGTGCAGAGCAGGTCTTTGAAAATCACGTCCCCTTGTGTCTCTAAATGGGGTAGGGGCCGTACAAGGTTTTTGAAAACGCCATCGCGACTGCTTGCTGTTTGTCTGCTTCTCCTTCGGCGCCATTTGACTGCTTTCTTGTCACTGTTGATCGTTCTGCTGCATCTACATTAACGGTCTACTTCATCTACTATTTGTGCAATTACTTGCGCCAACAACCCCATCGTAAGAATGACGTGCCTCTCTTTGTTGTTTTTTATGTATTCTGTTACTGGCACCGGAGGGATGATGACTGCTTCGGCAAACTTGGATCGTAGTGCTAGTATATATCATACGTAATATTCTGGATCATGTTATAATTAATCTTTTTTTAATTGCTGAAATTAATTTAATCATCAGTAAAATGTGATTATTTCTAACAATCCAAAAACTTTATAGGCATTTAGTAATGGCTATATTTGCTGATGCGATAAAACCAAGGAAGTTCAACAGTGTGAACTTCAAGAGATGGCAGACGAGAGTCGTTCTGGGTCGTGAGTAATCCTCCTGCACTGCCTCTTGCAAGTGAGAAAGAGGTACAGGAATTTACCTAGGCTACCACAATTTTCGTCGGATCCTTCTTAGTGTTCTCTCTGACCAATTGTGTGATGTGTACATGCACATCAAGAGTGCCACAGAATTGTGAGAGATACTTGAACACAAGTTCTCGGCCCCAGATGCTAGACATGAGCTGTATGTCATGAAGCAGTATCACGACTTCAAAATGATGGATAAATGTTTGTTGTGGAGCAAGATGAACTCCAACTCATTGTGAGGGAGTTCGAACATTTTGGATATCCATTGCCTGACGAGTTTGTGGCAGAGGGCATTATTGCCAAGGTGCTTTCATCATAGAAAAACTATGCTACATCTCTAAAACATAAAAAAAATATTTATGTTGAAGATTTCTTGACTGATCTTAATGTTGAAGGGCAGGCCAACACCAATGTGATGCAGCACGCTGGTAAGAAGAACCAGAAGAGAAAAAGAAAAGCTGTACAGACTACTCCGTTCAAGAAGATTAACATGGATGCGATTGTCTGCTTTATGTGCAGTGAGAACGGACACTTTGCCAAAAAATATCATAATCGCAAGAGAAAGAACAATCAGAAGGGGTAGAAGTCTGCCAACGTGACCATTGTTGACACCATTGGAGGCTCTAGGTATGATAACTTACATAGAGATTCCTCTGTTTATCAATATTCATGTTTGTTCTGATATATCCATGTTTTCATTTTACCAGGCCGCACGAGGTTCAACCGTCATGATAGAGAAACGGCTCGCATGCTTCTGTTCTTGATGTTGGTTCGATCAATTTGAAGTTTACTTCAAAAAAGATCATGTGACTGAAGAACATGCAACATGCCCCTTCAATAAACAAGAACCTTGTCAATGGATCTCTTCTCTGTCAGTATGGATTCAAGCTGGTCTTTAAGTCGAATAAAGTAGGCATGTCAAGATTTGGCCAATTCATTGGCAAAAGCTATGATAGCGGAGACTTGTTCCACTTTTCCCTTTTTGATTTCTCAAATAAAGTTGTGAGCATGTGTGTGATTCAAACAATTTTAAGGCTGATATCTGACATTCTCGTTTGTGTCATATTAAATTTGGTTGTATGTCGTAGCTATCCAATATGAGTTTAATTCCAAAGTTACCTACTGTCAAATGATTTAAATGTAAAGCTTGTGTGCAAGCAAAGCAACCTCGTAAGCCTCACAAAGTTGTAGACGAGAGAAAATCGATTAGAACTCATTTATTCTGATATCTACGAATGAATGGTGTGTTGACAGAAAGAAGAAAAAGATAATTTATGACCTTAATTGATGATGCGACTAATACTATATATGGTTCTTCGAAAAACTACAAATGAGGCGCTAGAATGTTTTAAGACTTACAAAGCTGAGGTGGAGAATCAACTAGAAAGAAAAAATAAGTTACGTCTGATCACGGTGGGGAATAGTTCTCCAATGAGTTTGATCTTTTCTTTTCGAAGACTGGAATAATTCATGAACGAACACCTCCCTATTCACCTCTAATGGTGTTGCTGAAAAGAAGAACCAAACATTAATGGACTCGGTGAATGCCATGTTAGAAACGTTCGGTATGTCTAAGGCATGGTGGGAGAGGCTGTTTTCATAGCTTGTCACTTCTCAATAGAGTTTCTACTAAGAACAGTGAAGTTACTCCATATGAAGGATGGAAGGGAAGAAACCCTCACTTCATTACTTGCGTACTTGGGGCTGTTTGGCCATGGTTAATATACTAATAAATAAGAAACGCAAGCTCGGACCTAAAACAGTTGATTATATATTTTTAAGATATGCACACCACAGCACGTCATATAAGTTCTTAGTAATAAAATCTAAAATGCCTGATGTTTTAGTTGATTCACTTTTTGAGTCTCATGATGTCACTTTGAAAATATTTTTTTATTGAAAGATGCATATTCTCTATCTAGTTCATCAGTTGATTTGTCTCCTGAACCCATACATGTAATTGAGCCATTTGAGCACCCGCGTGAAAATGAGAAGGATGACAGTGAAGAAGCTATAAGAAGGAGCAAGAGACAGAGAATTACAAAATCCTTTAGTGATGACTTCACTGTGTATCTTATGGATGATACTCCCACAACTATCTCAAAGGCATATGCATCGTTTGATGCAGAAAACTAGAAGAATGCAGTCCGTAGTACAATAGACTCCATCACTGCCAATAGGACGTGGGAAGTAACAAATCGATCACTTGGTTGTAAGCCAGTGGGATGCAAGTGGGTATTTAAGAAGCTAAGATGATGATACAATTGAAAAGGCTTGTGGCTAAAGGGTATACTCAGAAAGAAGACGAGGATTTCTTTGATACTTACTTACCTGTTGCTAGGATGACTACCATCCTGATACTATTATCCTTGGCTGCCTTACATGGTCTTCTCATTCATCAGATGGACGTGAAGACGTCTTTTCTCAATGGAGAGCTAGATGAGGAGATTTATATGGTTCAGCTTGATGGATTTATAGTATCAAGACAAGAGGGCAATGTGTGTAGGTTACTCAAATCCTTGTACAGCTTGAAGCAAGCATCTAAGCAGTGGCATGAGGAGTTTGACAAAACTTTAACCTTTGCTGGGTTCACAGTGAAAGAAGTTGATACTTGTGTATATTACCGCAAGGGTGGGTGTAAAGGAGTAACCTTGTGTTTGTATGTCGATGACATATTTATTTTTGGAACAAGTCTCGATAAGATAAATGATGTAAAATCATTCTTATCCCAAAATTTTGACATGAAAGATTTGGGTAAAGTAGATGTGATCCTGAATATTAAACTAAAAAGTAGAGAATGGGGTTACCATGTTGTAATCTCATTATGTGAAAAAGGTATTGAGCCGTTTTGACTACATGGGCAGCAAACCTTCTCCAACTCCTTATGATCCTAGTCTAATACTTCGAAAGAACCAAGGACTAAGAAAGGATCAATTGAGATATTTCTAAATCATTGGGTCACTTATGTATCTAGCTAGTACAACTCGCCCTGACATCTCGTTCGCTATCGGCAAACTGAGTAGATTTACATCTAATCTAAGAGATGACCATTGGCGTGGTATTGATCGAGTATTGCTTATTTACGAGGTATAATGAGATATGGAATTCACTATTCAAAGTACCCTAGTGTACTCGATGAATATAATGATTCAAATTGGATCACAGACGCCAATGAGATAAAGGCAACTAGTGGATATGTTTTCACTTTAGGTGGCGGTACTGTCTTATGGCGATCCTATAAACAAACAATTATTACAAAATCCACTATAAAGGCAGAGCTTACGGCTCTGGACACCACTTGTACTAAGACTGAGTGATTAAGAGAATTGTTGATGGACTTACATGTGGTTGAAAAGCCAATCCTAACAATTCTCATGAACTATGATAATCAAACGGTTATTATGAAAGTGAGAATAGTCAGGACAATATGAAGTTCAACAAACATGTGAAGCACAGATTGAAGTCTATCAGAAAACTGAGAAGCTCCGATGTAATAGCCGTAGAATATATCCATACAGCTAAGAACCTGGCAGATCCTTTTACTAAGGGATTATCGCGCACTGTGATTGATAATGCATTGAAGGAGATGGGATTGAGGTCCATGTGAGTTAACCAAATGGTAACCCAACCTATGTGATCGGAGAACTCGTGAATTAGGAACTGGAAAGAACAAACTGTTGGCTGATGAAGTACACCCTATTACTAGCCCACTCCATTGGAGATGCAATACTCTCATTTCTGTAAAGAAGGCGAACTTTTTTCCTAATGTGTTACATGGCTTTTATAGAGAGATACTATCTTCCAGAGTATTCTTGAAAAAACATACCTATGTGAGTCTAACTGCTGGCCACAATTTGTAGGAATTGGGTATTTTTTAAGAGACTCATGAAGTGAGACAAGAGTATGACTATGCCTTATAATTAAGCTCCACCTGCGGAGTTGACACTTGGCAGCCAAGTATTAGTAATGCCTCATGTGAAACTTGTTCACACCAAACTGTTAGTTCGAAGCCTAGCCCAATGCACAGTTGTAGATGAGTGTAGCTTAGGGTTCTAAGTGGATGTTCAATCTTAATCGGTCTCCACTGAAAAAATGATATATTAATAGTACTTTAGTACGAGGGGAATTTGAAGAGTGTCTCTGGATCTGGTGGGGGGTTGTTAGAATATTTAGAAGATTTCCAAATAACATTTCGTATAAATCCCAAAGACCCACTCACACTTAGAAGGAGAATATTGCGCTTATCAATTTTGGTAAGTAATTATTCTTGTGATGGCAGGCTGGTTATCATATTCATATAAATAGTAGGCTTATTACCATATATATAGGTTTTATACATGGCAGTCTGGTTACTATATACGTAGATGTTTTTGTGTATAAATAGAGATTCGAGATATCATCCAGAACACACAACCATTCTCACATTCTCCTCTCCCTTGAGTGCTGTGCTGCTCTGTCTTCCCCTCATCGCCGATGTGCCATCGACGCGGGGAGAGCAGGTCTCTGAAACCCACATCTTCTCGTGTAGGGGGCATATAAAGTTTTTAGGAAGCACCTTTGCGATTGCTTGTTTTTTGTCTGCTTTCTTTCGATGCCGTTCGACTACTTCCTCGTTGCCGTCGGTCGTCTGCTACATCTACATTGATAGTTTGCTTCGTCTACTATTTGTGCAAGTAATCTACTATTTACGCAATTACTTGGCCAAAGACCCCACTGTAAAAATGATGTGCCTTTATCTGTTTTCGTTATTTATGTGCATTCTGTTACTAGCACTAGAGGGTTCACGATTGCTTCGACAAATTTGGATTATAGTCCTAGTATGTATCATACATAGTATTTTAGATCATGTTATATTTAATCTTTTCCTAATTGCTAGAATTAATTTAATCATCACTAAAATGTGATCATTTCCAACATAGTGTGCCATAAATAATGAGATAAATATCACTTAATGGAATGTTTCCATTGACCTAGAAATATATTGTGGCCACTACATCGTTAAATACTTCTCTATTTCTTTAGTGACATAATTTTTTAGTTACATTTAACCATGTAACTTATAAAATGCTAGTAAATATTATATATTTATTATTATTAGATTATTTAAAGTAATTATAATTTTATAATTTTTAGCTATTTTTAATAAAAAGAAACGATAGATGATGTTAAAACAACATAAAAACATAATGGTGTATGTCATTTTAACTTATTTTATTTAATATGACATCAAAATATTAGAAATTTGCCACTAGCAAATCACCTCTCCCCTCGATGTTGACCCCTGCCCACTATGTTGACTTGGTTGTTTTTGAATGATGTCGCTTTTGAGTATTGTGTTACATATGAATGAAGAAAATGACTAAATTTATGAATATTAATTTCTTGGCTCCGGTTTATAAAATTTTATATAACCGTCATTAGCAATATCTAGAGGCATGTGATCTAGTAATCTTCCAAAACCTTATCCGGCTATCAAATTTTTTATAGAGATAAAAACACTACAATGTACTTCCTCCATTGTTAAATTGTTGTTGCCTGTTAACTTCATGATTTTTGAAGTCCCATAAAAGGGGTGAATTATTTTTTTGATTGAATGAAAACCATAGGTAAATCTTGTGGTTGTAGGTTCCACCATATTCTCTACATCAAAATGGTGGACCTCCTCGATTGTTGATAAGGACGAACACTAGAAAAGATGTTCAGTTGAAAATGGATCAAGGCTAAGAATGATATAATTAACGAATCTGGCTTAGATTTCATAGGGTTTGAGTCCATAAGATTGTCGATTCTAGAAAAAGGGGGTCGAGTCATGTTCTCTTGGATCTTACATGGTTCAGGGTGTTGGAATGCTCCAAGGAACCTCAGAAAGCACTTGAGAGGCAGAGGAAGCAGTTCGAAAGAAATTGAAGACAAAATAGAATCGAGCATTTAAAGTTTCACCTTCAACAGGAGTCACCAGATAGTCCAATGATTTAGGAGATCAGCATTCAGAGAAAATGTTTTCTAGACTCAGAAGTGGTGGAGTCACTGAAAAGTTCGATGATTTAAGACCAGATAATTCTGTATCTATAAAGATAAAGTTCAGAGAAAGTACCTCTAGAAATCCAAAAGAGAAGGTTCACTTGAAAGTTCGGTGAAGGTATGCACCGGACAGTCCGGTGACATACAGAATGAATATCAAGGAGGTTGTTTCTTCAGTTTGCAGAGATATAAGAGATATAGAGTCACTGGATAGTCTAGTGTGAAAGTCATCAGATAGTCCAGTGACTACTAAAAGCAGACAACTTAATGATGTAACCCTTTAATGGTTCTTTTTATGTTAGTAGCCTATACAGACATGTGCTTGAGGTCAGAAGAGCTAGAGAAAACTTGTGGAATGCCAAGAGACACCAAAGAGATAGAGAGAGCACCTTGCAAGATTGAAGATTTTAAGTGCTAGTAGAAGAGTAACAAACAACATTTATCCACTTTTTAGAGATTTTGAGGCTTAAGAGGATGATCTTAGCTTGTTACTCTTAGTTTGGCAGTCTAAACTGGCTAGGAGTCAGTGATCGAGCTTGTGAAGTGATTGTAGAAGACGTCACTAAATCTGTGAGTGGTTTTGAGTCCCCTACTTGAAAGGGACTTCAAGAGGGAGTGCCTGCACCTTGGAGACCTGCTTTTGCAAGTGGGTACAGTCCAGGACAGCCTAGAATGCTGGTGTTTTGACTCCGGGAGTGAAGCATACCTTAGAGAGCACTGTTCCGAAAATAGTGGGAGGGACCAAATGTCCGACGGGAGTGGTCCAATAAGTGCTCGGGAAAGGTGCTGTCATTCCTTTCCCTTTACTCCTACTTTCTGTATTTACACTCTTGTTAAGTAGTGTGATATGTTGCTCTTATGATTTCTCTTTGTCGCTATTATGCTTGTGTGTTGCTTGCTTGCTTTTCATCATCACTAGCTTGTCAGAGGTCTTGGCCTACTAGATGTGTTTAGCTTGTGTTGCTGATCGAGTAGCAAGATCTAATTTGTAGCGAAGTTTGAGTTACATTGGACTACCGATTTAACCCATTGGTGAACTTGATCCTTACATCGTTATTAATTTTTAATATCATTTTTACTATTCCTCCTGTCAGAATAATGGGCCCAGGGACCCATTTCCCAGCTCTTTCAGACTGAGCTCCTCAAAAAGGGTCTATCGTCAAGAGGGCCGCCATCAAGGCAGCTAAGCTATGAAGTAGGCCAGAAGAAGCAAGACAAGGCCCGCCCTGCCTCTCGAGTCAGGGCTTGTTCGCTTCCAGGTCGAAGCCAATTCTACCCTAAGTAGAGGATGGATTGGGTGCCAAGTTTCCACCGAAACCTGGATGCTACGATTTCCTCAACACCACTGTAACTGTCAAATGGTGCTTTAACCGATCAGCACGACATGCCGGACGGAATCTCTAGCACTGTTTGGCAGACTGGTGCGTAGGACAGTCTAAAAGCTGCCTTGTGCCTGCCTACACCTGCTACAGCAGCAGAAAGACCCACGTCGTGTAGCCTTGGCCCGGCCAGCCCTTAAAATAAGGCCGCTTTAGGGATGCCCTAAAGGAGCAGCCACAAAAGAGCATATAAGAAGACACACAAGATCATCAACAAAGATCAGCACCACATACACAAAGAGTGAAGAGAACGGCCGCGCAGGAGGGTTTATCCTCCTCCGCCATTGTAACCCATTCACTGGCCTCACAAAACCAATACAACCCATCGCTATTAGATGTTGGGCACATTGCTCGAACCAGGATAAAAACCTCGCATCGAGCCATCGTCAAGAAGGAAAGCTCTAATGCATCCTGAATCTACCTCTTCTAATCTAAATTCTACTATGTTGGTGGTTAAAAATACCGGCGCATCTTATTTTAAAAAGTACGATAAATATAATAAATTTTGTTATAATTTGTTTTATCATTTGAAATATGACCGATAATTGTACATATCTAAACTAATTTTTTAAACAAGATGAATAGCCAAAGATGATCTTACATGTCAACTGCAACTACAATTTAAGAGCAGAGGGGGTATGGGACTAATTTTGTGGGAACACCTTTCGTGTCCCTCTTAGAAACTGTTAGGTACTGTGCAATATTTTGATTAAGAGTACCTTAATCTGTTTTTCAGTTTAAATTTGAATGACTAGGTGACACATATAGCAGTCATGTCAAATTGATCCCAAAATGAGTGCCTTAGTTCGGCTTTGTACATCCCTGTCGGATGTAGAGGCCGGAACTTTAGTTCCGTTATCTAAAAAACATGAGTGCCTTAGTTATTTATAGGTGTGACAGAAAAAATGGTAAGTTATGTTTCATGAGTGACAACTTAAGACTATTGCTACCTTACATAATGTAGTAATGCCTTGAAAATTTTATATGAGCATTAAACATAAATCATCCTATTTCTCCATTGGCATACCCATTTTCAAATAGCAAATCGACTCTCTTAGTTTATGTAAGTATCGAACTCAACTAGGATAGGAATGATAAATTGGCACTCACCTTGCCGGAGATCTTGTGCATCTCTCCCATGATGCAGGACAGCAGCGACGACTTGCCAGAGCCCACCATCCCGACCAGCGCCGCGAGCTCGCCCTTCCTCACCTCCATGTTTATTCCCTTCAGCACCGTCTCCATTTCCGGCTCCTCTCGTCGACCATTCTGCTCGTTCATTCTGCTGGCAGGCACGTCCCACGCAAACACTCCGCCTTCCACTTTCACTGCCACCGCTCCCCCGGCAATGCTCGCGACGCGCTCCACGGCCGTGCTGTCGATCTCGGCGTCAGTGAGGAACTTGTTCAGCCTGCCGAGCGACACGAAAGCCTGCATGGACGAGACGATCGTATCCGGGAATTGACACATGGGGCCGTTGAGCATGCTGAAGAAGGCCGTGGCCGTGAACACCTTGCCGGCGTCGAGTTCCCCTCCGGAGGCAAGGTACGTCCCGAAAACGAGCACGGTCATGGCGAGCGGGCTGCTGGAGAACACCACGTCGTTCGCGCAGTAGAAGAGCATCATCTTGCGCAGCCACCCAAGCTCGTCCTGCCGGAGCTTGCGTATCTTGTCGCCGAATGTCTCCTCCCACGCCTGCAGCTTGACGACGAGCATGTTGTTCAGCACCTCGGTGATGGCCTTGATGCGGCTGTCGCGGACGCTGACGAACTTGAGCTGGTAGTTGAGGTTGAGCCTGTTGGCGAACGCCGTGATCACGGTCACTCCAGCTATCACGGCCAACGTTAAGAGCACGGCGGGGCCGAGGTAGGTGTACAGGAGGAGCAGTGCCACCACAATTTGTAGCGGCATCAGCCACAAGTCGTGGAGGTCGTTCATGGCCGACGAAACTGTGCTGGTGTCCACCTGCATGTAGTTTATGATGGCGCCAGTGCCGTGCGCGCGGCGCGCGCCAGTGGACAGGCGCAGCAACTTTCTGTACAGCGCCGTCTGCAGCGCGCTGCGGATGCGCAACCGTAGCAGCTGCCCCTGAAAGTTGTAGTGGTGCGACGCCAGTGTTTCGACTGTCTTGCCGGCGAGCAGGATGAGGACTAGTCGGAACCCTTCCCACGCCGTGCCACCGCGGCGGATGAAGTCGACGAACTGGTTGATGAGCGACGGGCCGACGTACATGGCCGCCATGTGCAAGAGGCCGAGCGCAGCGGTCAGCAGGAGCTGCGGCCAAAAGGAATTCCACAGCGCGATGCCCACCGGGTGCCGCGACCCCTGTGCCGGCCAGTTGGACATGAACAGAGCGTACGACGCCTGGGCGCGGTGGCAGGCAGAAACCGGAGGAACGTCATCGGCGGTGAGGGAGCCGGTTTCGTACCCCTTGGAGATGAGCGGGTTGATCCAGCTGAACGTCGCACGCGAGAGGAACGTGGCGGCGTCGTACGGCGTGGCGTCCGCCTCATCGCAGCCGTGGTCTGTTTCACCATCTCCCGGGCAGTCGTCGCGGCCTGTGAAGCCACAGACCGCGACGTACGCTAGAGGCAGCGTGAGGAGCAGGCAAGCGAAGGGGAGAGCATCGTCGGGGAAGAGCAGCGAGCCGTACGCACCACGGACCGCCGCGGAGGCGGACAAGAGCGCAGCGCCGAGGGTGGAGGCGAGCCAGAACACGCGGAGGTGCGTGGCGATGGTAGCCCCCGTTGCTCTCCCCGAGGATGCGACGGTCACCGCGGCCGTGCCGTGCGCGACGGCGTGGGTGGCGAGGAAGGCAGATTCCACGACGCGCCACGGCGTGCGCGGCAGGCGCAGGAGCGCGAGCGCGACCGCCGATGCCGCGGCGAGGACCGCGGACGCCCCGACTGTGACCGCGTAGCGGGCGAAGTGGACCGGCTGCGACGGCTTGTGAAGGAGTTCCTCGCGCTCGGGAGCGGCCGCGTCTGAGTCATCAGCTCTTCGGAGGCGCCGGGCGGCGAAGAGGAGGCAGGCGGTGAGGAAAACGAGGTTGACGGAGCCGAGGAGCGCGCGCTGCGGGCACGGGGAGAGGAGTACGAACGAGAGCAAGTCAGCGAGGGAGCCGGCTGGCCGCGCCGAGCACGCCGTGGTGGCCAGCCACCACGGGAGCGCCATTCCCAACTGTGTCGTCTGCGCGTGCGGGTTCAGTTTGGAATGTTTTTACACGGATCGATCTGGGAAGGGCCGGCCCATCTCACTGTCTCATTAAAAAAACCGTGGAACTAGCAGCAAACAATGGGAAAGCAACATTGCACCTTGTTTAACTTCCTCTAATTTAAAATATTAACACTACTGACCTATCACATTATCTTTAATCATTCATTTTATTTTAAAAAATTGAAATATCTAAAATTATTAATCTTATTTCAAATAAAATTAATAATAAAGGAAATTATAAAAAAATACATAATATTTATTAATTTTTTAAATGAGACAAATGATAGAGCCACTTTTTTAAATCAGAGGGAGTAGTTATAGCAATCATTTTATTTTGTAAATAACGACATATTCTCTCCATGCTCAAATGTTTATTCAAAGTTAAACAGCTCGACCTTCACTGGCTTGAACAGCACCACATGCATCAGGACGCAAAATGATTTTCTCTTTATTAATTGTGCTTATAGAGTGAAAATTGTTTAAAAACTATACTCTTACAAACACTATACCACAATTCAGAATTAGCGTCAGAGGTCCATCGCTAAAAATACATAATTACCGTTGGAAAGTCCGACTGTAAAAGGTTCTAACAACCTGTCCATCGTTGATTCTTGTTTTATAAACCGACAGTGTGTTGTTATAAGTTTTCCATATTTCCATCGAATGGTCCATAATTATTTGTCTCTTTTTAAGACAAACCCTTCGATGGCCTCCAAAACCTAAAACTTTCCGACCCGACCCGACCCGCGTGCGCCTAAGACCTCCCGCCCTTTCTCTCTCTCTCTCTCTCTCTCCCCGCTCACTCTACCCCTCTCGTGACCCGCGCGCCGCCTAAGGTTGCCCCAGATCCCGCACCGCCCGATGCCCTCATTGTCGGGATTCCGGTCGGCCGGCGTGCTGGGTCTGGTCCCGCACCGCCTTGCGCCCAGGGCAGGCCATAGGTGCGCGTCACCTGGCCCTTGCGCTCGCTCCGCCTGGCCCTTGCACCCCTAGCGGTGTGCCCCCACTCTCGATCACCAAATTCGCACGCCCCTAGCCCTCGCCGCCTGGTGGGGCGTGTCCCATGGCTGCAGGCCCGTGGTCGCGCCCCCAGGCCATCATCGCCTGGTGCGGTGTGCCCTTGGTCCTTGCCTTCTGATTTCCTCAGCGCCCCTGTGGGTGTGCTCGCCACTTTTGCAGTGTCTTGTGCTTGCCGGCTAGAGCATGCCGCGTGGTCACATCTTCAAGTATGTTCACCTGCTATACCACTTATGTTGTGTGTTTGAGACTGCCGGAATTCATCTTGCCTCCCATATCCTATATCGAAAGCAGCCAATTTAGCTTGACAGCAGCCACCGCGAGTCCTTCAGTGCTTAATTTCACTGCTAGCCTTTTGTCACTCCTCCATTGTTGCAAGGTATAGATTTGATGTACTTAATGAGGAATTTGATTATAGCATGCTTCTTATCTTGCTGCTTCAAAGAGAAGTTGTGCGTCAATTTTGTATGTGAAACTCTATATCAACTTTGCTTCAAAATGTAAAGGCATCAAATTTGATTGAAGCTTACTATCATGCAGCAACTCTGTGTTTGAGGAATTCAAGAAGAAAAAACTGCTCCACTGTACCTCGACATCAAGAAGCTCTGCGGCATCAGGTATAGCTCTATTTATGTACCTCCACTGTGACACCATTTTGTTGTTCCTTGTCCCACATTTAGTGTTCTCTCGGTACTATTAATTATACATATGTTTGGTCAGCCTTTGGTTCTCTCTAGTAAAAATTGAAGGATAAGTAAAAATAAAATCTTAACAAATACTGAAATTGGTATATATAGGTTGACTTTTTTAACCCGAAAGTTTCATGTAGCCATAGCAAGACATATTTGCAAGGGGTGAACCGTTTCTTAGCTGATCAACCTGTGGCCAAGGGAGTAATTATTGCAAGTAATCCTAGCTCTGTGCTAACACGAATAGCTCTTGGAAAGCAATATTGTGAAGTTGTTATCAAAGTTGTGTTGAAAAGAAATGCAAAACTACCTCGACTTTATGCTGGTGTGATGCTGATACTAAGGACCTATCAATTGCATAGCCGTATTGCAGGGTAACAAACAACTCTTCTCCTTGTTTTTTGTTTTCATATGCGATGAATGATCATAGTTTCTAATTTGTAATATTTATAATAGTTGAAGGTTAGCAAGACTTCAAAATCAGCCCTTGGTGCAGGTAGACACTATACCACAGCTCAATATATGCTATTCTTGAATTTTCTCTATATACATGTGATTTGATTCAATTTGCCCAAGTGCTCTAGTGCTGTTTTTAATGTTTACATAGAGCTGTAGTGTTGTTTCATGTTTAGATATACACCTCTAGTGCTTTTTATAAGTTGCTATTTTAAGAAGATGAAATGTGGTTTTATTCACCCAACTTGGTGAATGTGAACTTATATTTCAGATAGGAAGTTATAGCTTCAAGTGATGCATGCAGCTCCTAGTTGGACAAAGTGGTCATGGTGATTGTTTTGGACATCTAAGTCAAGGGCAAAACTTTTGTAATGACTTTCTAAAGATGGAGTATTTTGTAAAGAGTGTAAGGGAACCGCATAAGTGTCCTGTAGCATTGCTTCTGTCGGGAGGATATCCTCCGGGTACCTACGGCTCGAGACTACTCGACGACCTGCGCTACAATCTACGGCCCATCAGCAACATTAAGCCCATATCGTCATGGGCCCAGAATCCTACAAGATTTTGTCAAGCCTGGCCACAATGGTCAGGCGCACTCAGACCCAATCCGAACTTCAAAGGGTCGAATCAGCATAATGCCAAGGACACCAAGTAACCGCCTTACCGACCCTAGGGTCGAGCGACCAACCTGCGACAAGAAACCTGCCAACACTAATATTCCCTGACAACCGTGCGAATCGGCAGGACGAGAAAGCAAGATTCTCCCCCTAAACGACGAACAGGAGCAGAATAAGAGCGACAGCTGGCACTCGATAACCGTCCCAGCGCCAGAGGATTATCTGGAACATTCTCGAAGATGCTTCCGGCATCACCCGTCAGAGGGGCTCCGATTTCGTGCATCGCAAGCTTCGTCGTGGCCCCACTCATCAGGGGGCCACCCCACTCGAACCTGTCATGTAACCCCATCCGGCCTCCTATATAAAGGTCCGACGGGGGCACCCGTAAGAGAGATACAAGACAGTATGTGAGAAACACCACCGCATAGGCGTGCTAGGGACTCCGTCCGAGTAAGAGCCCTTCCGCCATTGTAATTCTCTTGATCATACGTGAGTTCATCGATTCTGACCTCTGGACGTTGGGTATTACGCCTAGTGGTGGCCCGAACCAGGTTACATTTTGAGTCCTTAGTAGAATTAGGCCACATCGATCTGGAAGATACACACCACACTCCCTCTGATCCGCAAATTCAGTACTGTTTTGGTGTATGAAACACCGTCAGCTTTCATCTTATATTCTTTAATTCCAATGAATTATGTGCTTCAAATGGTACATGGGAGATCTAATGCTATTAATATAAACAATGAACTTATTTAGTTTGTATGTGTTTTTTGATTGTATCGTTTGAATGGCTAGTGATGGACATAAATTGTTAGTTTTGGTTGTAGCTATATAATTTTGTGTATTATTTATTTTGTTCGTATGGGAGATCTAGAATTTGGATCGGATATTCATGTTGTATAACTTTTTAATAGCGTCAGACTGTTTATTAGTATATCTAATATATAGCAACAGATCCACTGTCAGTATAAGTTAATATTTGCATCAGACGGTCCATCGATACAAATGGTCCCTCAGTATTTCTATATACCAACACTATTATCTATCAGTAAAACTTTTTAGCGACTAATTGTCTGTTGTTATATCGGTTTTTAGCAACAGAAAAGCTGTTGTTATAGATAAGCTATGGTACAGTGAAAGGTGTGGCACGGAGCCCTTTTCCGCTGTGGCTTCGCCACTGGCAGGACGTGGGCGTCAACAAAAATCCACCGGCGGTCGAGTCATGTCTACGCAAAACGCTGCCTAAAGCCTGAACGCCACCTCGTATAGAGCCAGGGAACGCGACATGATAACTATTAGTATACTACTACATGAAGTTCAATTCAATTTGTGGAACTCATATATGGACAAACTGACAAAGGCTGCTGGGCACTGGTGGAGCCGAGTGATGCCGTTGCTGATGATCTCGGTTTGGCATGTTTATACTGATGGTCGGAGGGATTTTGGATTTTGCACATCATTCGTCAGTGCGTTGGACTTCGTTACTACCCCGGTTCCTAAATTGTTGCATTGACTCTTAACATGATCTTTTGAACATTTATATTGTTCTAAAAATTAGTTAAAATGTGTAAAATTCTAAATCTTATTTGAAATAACTTTAATGATAGACCAAATCCAACCAAATATATAATAATTATAACAGTTTTTAAATAAGATGAATAATTAAAGATGATGTCAAAACTCAATGGTGATAACAATTTAGAAATAGATAGAGTATAAAACCTATAGCTATCTTTGATATCCAAGGTTACCATACCAGCCCAAACCAACTAGCTAGAAAAGGAGCTTGTTGAATGCCAAGTCTAAATAGAAGTTTTTTTTTTTAAATTCCTGCGTTTCAAGTAGGGCCTTATGCCCTATTTACTTGGTCTTTTGCAATTCAAATGTTAGTTTTGGTTGATTGTTTTTTAGATGCTGCTTTTTTTTTTAAAAAAAATTGCTTGCCTAAACGCTGAATTTGTCTTATCTTGCTTTTTGATGTGTTGAGAGGTAGAGGAGCTTTTAAGCTAAATAAATGTGCAAAGTCACGATGGCGACGGCGACAATGATGAATGTCTGTAGATGTCCTCTCGTATCAAACAGATGGAGTACCAAAAGCCGCCGGCGATCGAGTCAAGTCTAGCTAAATAAACACTATCTAGCTAGAATCCAAAGGCTGAGCGCCACGGAAAGAAGCTTCGATCGGGCATAAAATTTGTGGAAGTCATGGGCAAAGGCTGCTGGGCATTGGCAGAATCGAGTGGAGTGAAGCTTCCAAATCCAAATCAAGTGGGCACGTAAGTGCGTGCTGTAATGGGCGTATAGATAGAGGAAGCAACTTCTCTTCTCCCGTAGTCTCCTTTCACGTGATGAAATTTTATTGGTTGTTATCTTTCATCACATTATGTGCATAAACAAATGAAGTATGATACAAATTTAACACGTCTATAGAAGAATACATGGGAGAAAAGCATCGGAGGATGGAATAGAGGCACTGTTTGACATAGCTTATTTAAAGTTTATTTAATGAAGTAAGTAAAAGCATAAACTTTTCACAGCTTATTAGTTTTGTTGGTGTTCTAACCACCGATACAGCACGATTTACGTATACGAAGAGGGATTCAGTGCGCTCTTCTTGTCGAGGTGACCTAGTCTACACAAGATTCAAAGATTAACTTAGTTCGGGCCACAATGAATGTGTAATACCCTACATTCAAAAAGAGAGTAGATCGTATAAGCTTGAAAAGGGGTTACAATGGTGGTAGAGTCTTTGCTCGAGCAAGAACTCTAGAACACGTATGTGGGGTGTGCACAATGGCTTGAACTCTTGTGAACTTCGTGAACCTGTCATCTAAAGGCCCCGACACCTCTTTATCTAGGGGTCGGGCTGGGGATACAAGGCTCGAAGCCTACGAAACCGGCGGCCTCATGACGGATGGGGCCGCGAGCATCTCAAAGTTTGTTCTCTAGCGTCCTCTATCGTCAGATCATCTTGTCGGTGTCCTTCGTTCGTCTTTTGTCGAGCACAAGGGAGAGGACAAAAGTTGCTTTGCTATCTGCTGCATTGTGTCAGGAATCTCTGTGCCCATCGGGGTTTGGTCACTGAGGTGGTGGCCGACCCTCGAGATCAGGCTTGTAAGGCGGTTCTCTGACTACTGCTTCGTTGAGTCTCATCGTTGCTTGGCTTCAATCACTGGCGCATCTGTCCATCGGGAATTAGATGATGTCTTTGGGCGATCCTAACCCTCGGGGTCGATGTAGCTCTCCGGGACTTGATGTGATGAAGTCCTTTAAGCGCCGTGCATATGCTTTCTAAGCATCACATCAATAGAGGAGCCCACCAAATCATATGCTTTCTAAGCATCACATCAATAGGAGCCCACCAAATCAGTTTGAAAAATTGTAACATCTAGTGTTTCTCAAAGTCAAGGAACGAGAAATTTTCAGAAATAATTAAAAAAATTAAAAAATTTAAAGTTTCAGAGATGGAAAGAATCCATGTCAATAATTCAACTTTGAATTTGTACTCAAATTTAAGAGTGAACACCAAAACTTAAATAATAAAAGTGTTAAGATATGAGAAACAAAGATATTACTTGAAAATGATTAAATAAATTGAAGTTATACAAATGTAATAGGGATTCATTCTAGTTAAAAGAGCCCACGAGTTTTCAAGCCTTACCAGTACCTTGTCTTATGACTGTTGTAGAATAAAAGAGAATTCGAATTTCAACTTAACCCTAAAGTAAAAGTAGTTCCACTTGAGGTATTCTACTATTCTGCAAAGTTGCAAAACTTTCAAAGCTAGGAAGATATTTCTCTAAGGCCTCAAAAACTGGTTAATTGATCTGTCTTCCAGCAGGTTCCAAGGCTGCTTAACGGTTAACCATTCTCGAAGACCTATATCTTCCACCTCTCTTTGAGGAAAACTGTTTATGTGATTTATTGTGGGGATCACGTGTTGAAGAAACTTTATACAAAGTTTCGAGCAATTTCGTACTTGTTTACTGTTCCTTTTTCAATTCTCAAATTGCTTCCACAATAAGTCTTGTTGAGTAATTAGTACTCATGGTTTGTTGTTTTCCCTTTTGTTTTGTGTAGTTCTTCTTGTATGTGGCTGGTGTAGCTGTTGCGACAAGGGAGTGTGAGAAGGTGAACCCTTGGCTAACTGGTTTTGAGTCGGTTCCCTCCTCACTGAACTCTGGTCGTGAGAGTGAAGCATGCATTAGGGCAAGATATGTTTTATTTTAGAAAATCGTCGTATCAGTTCTGTATCGCTTCACCTATGTTTTAAACTCTGTTTTAAAATTTTCTCTCCTAAGTACAACTTGAACTCTGTTGTAAGACTTTAATCGGTTTTCTATTTTATATTATCACTCGTGTTGTACTATTTGAGTATTGTTCTTCAATATCACTCGAGATCGATCCTAGGCAAGCCATCCTGTGTTTTTGTGGCGATTCTGCCACAAAAATTCATGTCACAATGTAGGTCCTCAATAATTTCTTCATGACCTTCAAATCGTCAATCATGTTATTGAGTTCCAAAGTATTGATCATCTCAACTACAACATGCAAATGGGAAAATACATCATTAATCTTTCCATATGGTAGCATGGTAATTGAGTCATATCTATTCTTTAGCACATAGTATATCTCTTCTTTGGCCTCAACGGGTGCTCATGTATGTTTTACTAGCATCCATATATCATGAGCAGTGAAAGATACATCGATCATAGAGAGAAATTTTTTTTTGGATATACAACTGAAGATGACAATTTTGGTTTTAGCATTAAACTTGGTAAAAGTGGGATCAAGTTGCTCATTAATGTTTGTAGCATTTTATGTTACATCTCATGCATTCCCATCGATAGACTCAAAGTAGGCTTGCATGCGAGTCTTTCAAAAAGAGTAATCGTCTCATCCAAGATGGCAGGATGTTCCATCCCGTTCGGCATACTTACTCAAGGCAACTAAACTTTACTGTCCGGTGATCAGAAGTTCACTGCATGATAAACTGCACATAAAAGTACTCACCGGACTATCTGGTGAAGGCACAGGACTGTCTAGCGATCTTCAAAAATCGTAAAAATAAGGAAATTGTACAGAAATTAGAAAATTCTTTCTATTTTCAAGTGACTCACTTAACACCTAAATAAACACCACACTCGACTAGGAAGTGTATATAGTTTTCGCAATTGCCAAATCATTGGCGGATCTAGAGGGTGGATAGGGATGATAATTCAGATGGGCGCGCGGCTGTGGGGACAAGATGATAGCGCCCAGACCAACCAGGAAGCAGAAGGGTTGCCCCAGGAGCGGCGTTGAGAGAATGAAACACAACGGCGGCACCCACAAATTCTTCGAGGATAGTGTAACTCCGGCGGCTGCAGGGGTTGATGCTTGAAAAGCAGAGCAAGAAGAAGAAACAAAGAAAATGGGCCAGCTGGGCCATGCAAGGTACGTTTGCACTTTTTCTTAGTACTCCGTCTGGTTTTAAAATAGAGAAATTTCCTTTCATAGCACCGGAAGTTCACCAATCCGGGAAAATACCATCGAAAGTATGATGATCCAGGAATTACCATTGAAAGTTACACTCCATTCTGAAATCTAGCACTCCGTTAAGTTTGATCTTCCAAAGTGCGTTTTTTCTAGTCTTTTCTGCAAATAAAACAGTCTGTTGATGATTTTGCCCTCGATTCAACTGATCTTTCTTGTCGTTCATCCTTGCTGCCCGTCTCCTCCCCTGCTGTTCGGGCTCCTCTGCCATGCTTTCGACTCCTGCCCGTGTTGGTTTGACGCCTTCCTCTACTAGCGTGCCATAGTACGTCGAGCTGGCGGCAGCCAAGAATTGGGTGCCTTGCTGTTTGACAAGCAGCGGCTGCTGCTGCGCGCTTGATGGCAGACGTCAATCCATGGCGGACCTCAATCCACGGCTGCCCTGCCCTCCACCGCCTTCTCTTCTTTGCTCATCTAGTGTCTCGATCGGGGAGGAGCTGAGCAGGGTGGAGGTTTTCACATCGCTTGCAGGCGAGTATGGCTGGGGCCTGGGGTGGAAACCAATTCGGGGAAGAGCTGAGCAGGGCACTGAATGAGACAAATTGTTCAAATGTGTAAAATTTTGTTATTATTAGATCTATTATTAGTAGAATTTAAATCACAACTAATAATTTTACACATTATAATAAAATTTTTGAATAAGACAAATATTCAAAGTTAAAATTAGAAGTCAACAGCGTCAAAATACCGAAGGGAGCAAAACGGTGCATGTTACTGCCCAAGTAGCACTGGATCGGATTGTGCCCAAAATAATTAAGGGTTTGAATCAATATATGAATTTTACTTAACTAATTACCATTTTATACAACATATGAAATGAAACGAACTATACTTTTTTAAAGGAATAAGTCTCTATTACCCTCTCAAATATAAAGGTGAGTGCACTTTACACCTCAACCTTTAAAATTGGTGACTTAACCCCCTACACTATTGAAAACCATCACCATCTTAGATAACTCTCTGAGCTATTTTACTATTTATGATCCCAGGTCCAAATTCATCTCTCAGCTATGAAAGGTGGTCTACTTCACCCACCTTCCAAACTTTAAAATCAAACTTTTAACCCCACAAATATTGAAAATTGTTTAGACAACAACTGAACTATTTTAGAGCAATTTCTATTTTATTTTGTTATGTGCAAATAAAAAAAATACTCATGTAAAGATGAAAATAAATGCAAAAAAGTAGAAAAAATGTTGAAATAGAATGCAAAGATAAAAAAATTTGCACATTACAAAGTAAAAATAAATAGTTATTTAATGTTGCTATTTTACCCTCTTCGTGTTTAGTTTATTTTAAATTACTAAGTTTTCAATTTAGTATCATTTTAATTACTGCAGGCAATCTAAAAATATTATAAAATTTTTCTCTGAATTAATATTCTAATGTTCAACTAACTAACTAACATATGTGAGGATAAGAGAGAATAGAGATAGAAACTAATATGTGGGACTATACACGGTAAAACCGCCTTTGAAATAGCTCAGGGGCTATCTCAACTGTTTTCATTACTTGGTTTGGAAGGCGAAGTAGATCACCATTAATAGTTGATAGGATGAATTAGATCTATTTCAAACTCATATGTGAAACCATGAATGGTAAAACCGCTCCGAAAACCGCCCAAGGGGGTATCTAGATGGTTTCAACAGTTTAGAGGATTAAGTGACCAGTTCTAAAATTTAAGGGGTAAAGTGCACACATCCTCATACTTGAGGGGGTAATGTAGACTTATTTTTTAAATAAATAGAAAATTATAGGAAAGACATTGTGTCATCTTAATCTTTAAAGCTCTTGTATTGTACATTGACACTTCATATTTATTGTGCAGAGGGAAAAAACCAGCCCAGCCTGAGTTTCAATCCTAGCTAAGCCACTGCTACACGGACGGGAGAGCGAAGGAGAGTGGGTGGATGCCCAGCTCGCGGAAGGAGATGTAGACCAGCGCGACACAGCTTGCCACATGAGGACATGGTACGGGCCAAAGCCTCTGCCAAATGCAATTGTTGTCGGTGAGTTGGTGGGGTGGTCGCAATGGGAAGACGGCCTGGAGGGCCAGGGATGATGACGTACATGGCATGGGGAGGCCGGGGCGACGGCCAGATAAGGGGCGGCGCATGGGCATGGGGAGGGCAGAGGGAGCTGAACGGGAGCGGTGTGGGAGAGGTGGAGCCGCCGTTTGAGCGTGGCTTGAAGAGGAGTGTGACACGAAAATATTTAGTACGGCTACCCTGAGCAACCATAATGGACACTACAAGAAATGTGATCATCTGTGATGGACTGAATTGGTCGTGGAATAAGAAAAATGCGTCACAAAACTCAATTTATGATGAAAAACGAATTGCCATGTTCCGCGTCATAGATTATACCTGGTGATGCTTTTTTATTTTCGTCACGGATGATACAAATCTATGACGATACATGTCCGTCACAAATGTGCCTAGGCCCAGCTAAAGCCCAAACTTAGTGATGAACTAAATCGTCACAAAAGGGCCCAAACCCAACTAAAGCCCAGATCATAGTGACAAATTTAATTGTACATAATTTTATTGTCACAATCAAGTTATGCCCACTTGTTAGCTTCATGACCTTTGAAGTCCCTTAAGGTTATGAATTGATTTTGGTGATTGAGCAGACACCATAGGTAATGATTGTGATTGTAGGTGGCTTCCTCGGTGGATGACAAAGATGAACTCTAGAAGAGGAGTTTTCGGGCATCGAAAGACCAAGGCTAAGGACTATCTAGAGAGTCCATAGGAACGTCGAAACTATTAAGGGGGGTAAGGTCATTTGTCTCCTCTCATACAAGTGTTAGAGGGTGTGATTGCTTTTTAGATCCTCAAAAAGCACTAAAGATAGCAGAGGAAGCCAAGACAAAGACCGAAGATCAGTTCAGTCAAAAAACAGTCACCTGACAGTCCGGTGAGCCAGGTGTTAGCTTCATGACCTTTGAAGTCCCCTAAAAGGTAAAAACTAATTTTGGTGATTGAATGGACACCATAGGTAACATTGTTATTATAGGTACCGCCCCGCAAATTCTACATCAACATGGTGGGCTTCATTGGTGGATGACAAAGACGAACCCTAGAAGAGGAGTTTCCGAGCGTCAAAGAACCAAGGCTAAGGACTAGCTAGAGAGTCCATATGAATGCTAGTACTATTAAGGGGTTAAGGTCATTTGTCTCTTGTTATACAAGTGTTAGAAGGTAAGAATGCTCCTTAGATCCTCAAAAAGTACTAAAGATGGCGGAGAAAGCGAAGACAAAGATTAAAGACCAGATTTAATCGAAGAAGCAATCACCGAGGACAGTCCGATGAGGTCACCAAACAATCTGGTGAGTCAGAACTTTAGAGTTCAGAGAGAGGTGCTCTCTAGAGTTATTGCAGTGAAGACTAGACAGTCCGGTGTGGCAGTCACCAGATAGTTCGGTGAGGTCGAAGTTGAAGTCCAAAGAAGATGTCTCTAGGAATCTAAAAGTGAAAGACACAAGACAGTCTGTTGTCCTAAAGAATAGATTCTAGAGATGGTGTTTCCTTGGCCAAGGAGAAGAAGGGTCATCGAACAGTGCAGTGGTCCAGTCATCGGATAGTCCGGTGATTGAATAAAGCAGTCAGCTTTATGACATCACGTCCCAATGGTTATTTCTAGGCTTGGAGCCTATTTAAACCATAGAGAGGGATGTTTTCCTGTGTGCCTGCGATCTGATAAGCTAGAGAAAACTTGTGAGAGGCCAAAGGACACAACCAAGAGAGCACATTGTAAGATTAGAGATCTTTCATGCTAGTAGGAGAGTGATAAGGAGCATTCATACACTTCTAGAGCTTGTAGAGCTAGAGAGGAGTGATCTTTCCCTATTACTCTTGGTGTGGGTAACCTAGACCGACTAGGAGTCAGTGATCGAGCTTGCGAGAAGATTGTGAAACACATTGCCTAGTTTGTACGCGGTTCCGGGTCTCTCACTCGAAAGGGACACCAGGAGAGAGCACTTGAGGCTTAGTGGCTTGCTCTAGCGTTTGGGTATTGTGTGCGACAGTCAGGCGGCTAGTGACTTCACTTCAAGAGTGAAGCGTGCCCTTTTAGGCATCGTTCCGAGAATGACGGGAGGAACCAAGACTCCGATGAGAGTGGTTCAAGAAAGATTAGGGGAAGGCACCTACTTTTCGAAACTTTAAAAAAAATCACTGAGCACTCTCTATCTCACTCTTTTTACTTACCACATTTACTTACCATTGAGTACTGTGATAGATTGTTCTTTGATTCCTCTTGGTGGCTAGCGTGCTAGTGCTCGCTTGTTGTTATGATCATTTTACTAGCATTGTTTGGGGTCTTGGCTTACTAGAATTGTATAGGTTTGCTTCCATTGTGATCAAGTCTTATAGTTTAAGTTCGTAGCAAAATTAGTGCTATAAGTCCACCTTGAAACCCCCTTCTCGGTGTCCTTGATCCTTACATGTGGTATTAGAGCCAAGTGCTCATTTTTGGGCTTTGAGTAAGGATGATGAATGGGATGGAGACTCCGCCCGTATTTGATGTGGACGATTACTCGTATTGTAAAGCGTGGCATGTTATTAAGAATGCTACGAATGAGAATGAGAGACTTGATCCCATCGTTAGCTTCATGATGTTTGAAGTCCCCTAAAAGGTATGAATTGGTTTTGGTGATCAAATAAACAGCTATAGGTAACGGTTATGTTGTAGGTACCACCTCACTAATTCTACATCAATATGATGGGCTTCTTCGGTGGATGACAAGGACGAACCCTAGAAAAGGAGTGCCAGACTTCGGAGGACCAAGGCTAAAGACTAGCTAGAGAGTCTATAGGATCACCGATACTATTAAGGGGTAAGATCATTTGTCTTCTGTCATACAAGTGTTAGAAGGTGTGAATGCTCCTTAGATCCTCAGAAAGCACTAAAGATAGCAGAGAAAGCAAAGTCAAAGACTGTAGTTCAAGACCAACTGAAGTTTCAGTCACTGAAAAGTCCGGTGAACACTGGAGGAGCCAGTCCAGAGAGAGGTGCTCTCTAAAGTTGAAGAGGATCAATCACCGTACAATTCGTCGATGCAATGACTGGACAGTCTGGTGAGCCAGAAGCAAAAGTCCAGAGAAGGTGTCTCTGAGAGTCTAAAAGTGAAAGTCATTGAACAGTCTGGTGAAGGTATGCATCGGACAGTTCAGTGTCCTACGAAATAGATTCTAGAGAGGGTGTTTCCCTGGCTGATGAGGAAGAAGGGTCACCGAACAGTCTGGTGGTCCAGTCATCGGATAGTCCGGTGATTGCATAAAGTAGTCAGCTTTATAACATCACTAGCATTGTTAGGGGTTTTGGCCTACTAGACTCATTTAGGTTTGTTTTCATTGCAATCAAGTCTTATAGTTTTAGTTCGAAGAGAAATTAGTGCTATAAGTCCACCGATTCAACCCCCCTTCTCGGTGTCCTTGATCCTTACAAGTGGTATTAGAGTCAAGTGCTCATTTTTGGCTTCACCGCTTTAAGTAAGGATGCTGAACGGGATAGAGACTCTACTCGTATTCGATGGGGACGATTACTCTTATCGGAAGGCTCGCATGCAAGCCTACCTAGTGTCGATTGATGGGAAAGCGTAGCAAGTTACTAACAATGCTACGAATGAGAATGAGAGACTTGATTCTATTTTCATTAAATACAATGCTAAGGCCATGAATGCAATGTTTGAATGCATTTCTAAAAATGTATTTTCTAGAATCAATGCATCATCCACCATGCATGAGATATGGATTCAATTGCAAAACATCCATGAGTGCTGCTCTAAGGCCAAGGAAGAGCATTACTATGTTCTTAAGAACAAATATGGTTCCATCACCATGCAACCTCATGAAAAAGCTAATGATGTCTACTCTCGCTTGCTTGTAGTGGTGGAGATCAACGCCTTGAGCCTCAAGGACAAAATTAATGATGTGAAAATCATGAGAAAGCTCTTGAAGATGTTGCTGTCAAGCTATAACTCTATCGTCCCGTGTCTCTTCTAAGCCAACTTGGCTACTCTCACCGTTGACATTATGCTAGGCAAGCTCACGGCCTATGAGAGATACATGTTAGGTAGCTCCACCAACTCTCAATTACTCAAGAATCTTGCCCTACAAGTTAATTAAGAATCACTCAATGGCAAGAACAACAACGAGAAAAAGGTGGGGAAAGATGAGGATGAGGAGAGTGATAATGAAGACTTTGCACTCTTGATGAAGAATCTTTTTTGTATGGGAGGACCCTCATCTTCCAAGAGGAACTTTGGGTGCTTCAATTGTTGCAAAAAAGGCCATTTCGCTAAGGAGTGTCTCAAGCCCAAAAAAGAGAGTAAGAAGAAAGCATCTAGTGAGACTGATGATGAAGAACGCAAGCCAAAAAGGAAATTCAAAAAGAAGTTCTTTGTCAAGAAGGAGAGCAAGAGCAAGGAGAAGAGGAAGTCTCCTCAAAAAGCTTATATTGTTGGTGAGTGGCTTACCGATCATGATTCAGACTCTTTATCTTTTAGTGAAGAAGAGCTCATGGGTATTGCTATGACAAGCTCCACCAATGAGCTACCGCCACCTCTGCTATGCTTGATGGCTCAAAGTTGTGAGGGCTTCATTGATGAGGATGATGATCTTGAGGAAGAAGAGGAGAGCTATGATGATGAAGATGATGGACCAAGCTACAATGATCTTGTCCTCTTCCTCGAGAAGGCCAACAGGATTATCATCAGGAAGACCAGAAAGATCGAGATCGTGACCAAAGAGCATGAAGTAGTGGTATTTTGAGTTCGAGAGCTTGAGGGGGAGCTAAATGCACTTAAACACTCTCATAGTGTTCTACGTGAGTCCTTTGAGGATCTCAAAGCGAAGCACGTAGAGCTAAGTGAGAAGCATAATGCATTGGTGCGCTCCCATGAAGCTCTTGATATTAACTTTCTCCTTAACCCTCCTAAGCATTTAAATGAAGCTTCTACTTCTTGTAATCTAACCCTCTCCAAGGAGAGTACTACTATTGAGCCATCTATTTTGAAGAAATATACGAAGCTCAAGGAGGAGGGAGAGACAGTGATAGATGCATTTGAGTGGCTTACTAAAGGAAAGCAAATTCAAAAGGAAACCTAAGCAAGAATCTCAATCGTTCCTCTATCAACATCATTGACAACCAAGATAAGATAACCGAATGGATAGTACCGCTCATGGTGGATGACTACTATTATGAGAAGTGTTACCTTTATGGTCACCGCTTCAAGGATTGTCCTAAGGTAAGCGAGCCTAAGATTATACCTAACGCTAACATTTTCTACGAGGATGTGCACTATAAGCTTTTCGGGGATAAAGATGGAAAAGTGAAGGCCAAATCGCTCGGACCGCCAAAGGACAAGAGGACAATCAAGAAGATATGAGTTCTCAAGGTGATCTTGGGCTGAGAGAGAAAGTTAAAACTCTTTTGGGTTCTCAAGAAAAAGTGAGGGGGCCTAGGTGATGGATTATGAAGCAAATTGAAGATTTTTGAAGTCCACCACATGTCGATCAAGCTACAACGCCAATCTACTCTTCAAAGAGATTATTCTTGTACAGAGTTGTAACGACCAGGATTTTCCTTACCTTTCGATAAGTCCTGATCTTCCGTGACCTTACCAATCCCAGGAGTTTGGCAAGCACAACATCACAAGCGATCAATCAAGAAACCATAACAGAAATATTAAACAAGAAACGAGAATAGAAAATAGCAAGTCAAAATGAATTTATTAGAATGAAATCCTCCAAAGGGATCCATCGGCACGCAGGCCGGAAACATCTCAGAGAAGATATATCACTATCGAGAATCCAACAAGAGCGACAGCGAAAGCATCAACATGGCAGCAGAAGCGAACCTCCTCCACACAGGCTAGCTTGAGCGCAGGAGTGGACGTTACGGACCGTCAGAGACGTAGTCGTAGTCGAAGCTGAGAGTATCCTCTGAAAATAACAAATTAGAAAGCCGTGAGTATGAATACTCAGCAAACCGCGTACTACCTAACAACAATGTATGCATGCAAATGGTTTCAAGGGTAAAGGCATGGCACAAGTGCTAAATGCAAGTTTAAAACATTTTATCTTATTTTAAAGATGCAACAAAGCTTTATTTTAAAACTGTCAAATTTTATTATCTTGCCCCGTAGGGATCTCCGTTGTCCCGGACGGGGGTTCATTTTAAATGCCGGTGTAACCTCCACACCCGGTCACAGCTCAAAGGCCGAAGTCCAAAACATTTTGAGATAGAAGAGGAGGAAGAAAAACAAAACTACTCAACGAGGAGCATAACTCAGGGGGGTGTCCTTCCAAAAAGACGTGGCAATGCGCATCATCTAAAACTCTACAGAGGTTATGCACCTGGACCCACGAGAAGCGTCATCGAAAACTACCGTCGTAGTCCCGACGAACACACAAGATCCGTCCACAAGCTTTAACTGGCGTCATCTGTCCTCCAGGATAGGGATCTCAAAATCCTACGCAATCAGGTCCTGAAGCTGTGAAGAGCCTACCACTGATCAAGTGGGGTATCTCGATCTCATGTGGGGAGTCATAGCTCTATACCACAGTAACACAACACTGCCAACCCACGGGTAAACAACCAGTCTCGGCAAGCTTTAAGATCAAGCCACTGCCCATACAGGGTAACGTGGTATGCATGGTTGTCAACTGAGCGTACAAACCTCGAAGGACTTGGTCTTTAATTGCCGGGGCAGGCACCATCTCCAATCTCAACGCCAACAAGTCTCACGGGAAGATCCCAGCTCAGACCTTTCCGTTATACCCGCAATAGGTGCGCCCACAGGGACTTCTCAAAAGTCCTTCAGCTCCTCATACTCTATCCTGCCCCCGCTACATAGTTATGTATGGTTATTTGCAAAACTCACACATTTGAAGCACAATTCAAAATCATTTAACACAAATTCTATTTTTGTAGTGATAGGTGTGAGATAAAAATAAATGCGACTAAGCATACCTAAGCATAAAAATAAAATAAATATTCTAAATCAATCCTTTGGTTCATATTTGTGGAACAGTAAATAGGCACGGCTTAGAAATGTTGCTAGCATATTTTAAAAAAAGTTGGCATGCAAATTAGGGTTGCAAACAAAATATGCAGTTTAAAATACTGGGTACAAAGTGATCAAGGAATGCGGCTTGCCTGGCAGCTCGGAATCATAGTCGGGATCCGGGTCGTCGAACTGAGCTGGCTCGCGGAACTCCTCCTCGAGATCAGTAGTTAATCACAACACGAACAGGAGTAAGACACTAGGTACGCGACAATTAAAACCAGAAATAATAAATCTAAATTAAAACTACTAGGCTAAACGTGCGCAAAACATCCCTCAAAAAAATCCTACACGACGTTCACGACAAGACAAAATTAACGGAAAAATTTTGGAAATAAACGGAGACCAAACGGGGTTCCCCAAAAATCGTAGACGATTTAGACCACAAGGACTAGATTAATCGTAGAATAATTAATCGCAACTAGATTAGCAATTAATCCAACAATTAATCGGAGAGGAAAAAGGAATTCAAGAGAGAGATTTAATCCTCACCACAGCACTGGATATCGGAGAATCGGAGACAGAATCGCGAAAATTGGAACCCGAGACTTGTACCGGAGAAATCGGAAACAGAGAAACCTGATGCACGCGCACTGGTACTGGAGAATCAAAACTGGGACGGTGCACAAGTTCTATGCTCTGCACACATCATTGTCGCAGCTAAACGTGGAGAATAACACAGAGAGAGAGAGAGACCAGTTCTCACCGACGCGCTGGATGACGGCTTGGACTGGGGCGGTGTCACGCGGGAAACCGAGCAAGGACCGGTGGGTCCTGCGCTGGGCGACGTGCACCGGCTTCACGCGAGAATCTAGACGCCGCAGGGCTTCACGCGCGGGGAACGAGACAGGACGCGAGTACCGGAGCGAACCTTGGACCGATGGATCGAGGCAGGCGCGCTGTCGACAGAAATCGCGGGAAACTCGGCTGACGGCGTCACGCGAAAAATGGGCGACGGAGCGCAGCTCCACTCGATGCAGGCGCCCGCGCGGCTCGAGGGACGCGCGGTGAGGCGACAGGTGCAGGGATGGCGGCTGCAGACTCCAGCGGCGCAGCAGAGATCGATGAGGCAGGGCGCGGCTCCAAACAGATGAAGCGGCGCAGAAATCGGCGGCGCGTGGAGCGAGGTGGAGACGGTTGCTAGAAATTTCTGGAGAATGGGGAGAGAGGAAAGAGGATAAGAATGGGAGGGGTTTTATAGAAAGAGAGGGATAAGGATAGGGTTTTGGAATTAATTCGGAATTTAATTGAAAAATCATGGAATAATCAAGGCTGAAGAAAATAATTAGAGAAAATTTTTAGGGATCTAAAAATTAATTAGAGAATTTCGAAAAATAATTTTAGCCCCAACGAAAAAAAATATCGCAGACTAAATTATCTCGACACCGGAACAATTTAGATAAAAGGATTTCGAATTTAGACAGAACGATATTTGGAACAATTGATTTTTGATCGGAACAAAAATTAGGATAATTCGCCGTTTTATTAATTTGAAATTTACGGGATGTTACAGACTCCCTCCTTACAGGATCTCATCCTCGAGATCAAGGAGCAGACTCAAACAGATAGGGAAACTCCTCCTTCAGATCATCTTCCTTCTCCCAGGTAGCCACTCGCTCAGTGTGGTTGCTCCACTGAATCTTGAGAAACTTGATCTTGGACCTCCGCATTTCTTTGAACGCCTCATCAAGAATCTTCACCGGGTACTTCAGGTACTCGAGCGTGTCCTGAATATTCAAAGTATCAGGGACAACTTGCTCCTCCGGCACTCGAAGACACTTCTTCAAGTGAGTGACGTGGAGCACCGGATGCACACCCGCAAGCTCGGATGGCAAGTCTAACCTGTAAGCAAGCTCACCGATCTTTCTGAGAATCCGAAAAGGACCAACAAATCTCGGAGCCAACTTTTCTCGGACATGAAAGTGACGCGTGTCACGAAGAGGTGACACCTTGAGACACACCCAATCACCAACCTCGAAAGAAAGGGGCTTTCTTCGCTTATCCGCATAACTCTTCTGATGGCTCTGCACAACCTGAAGATGCTCTCTGATCTTTTCAACCTTCTCCTCAGCAGCTCTGATAGAATTAGGACCAAAGAAAGACCTCTCACCAACCTCTGACCTCATGAGCGGGGTACGGCATCTCCTACCATACAACACCTCAAAAAGTGACATCCCCAAGCTAGCCTGAAAACTGTTGTTGTAAGAGAACTCTGCAAAAGAAAGATTGTCCTCCCAGCTCTGCCCATAGGTGAGCACACAAGCCCTCAGCATATCCTCCAGAATCTCGCGGCAACCTAAGGCCCGCGATCAGACAGAATGCTCCTCGGTGCACCATGCAACCTCACGATGTTGTCGATGTACAACTTGGCCAATTAATCAACTGAGTACCTCTCATTCACAGGGATGAAATGAGCGGTCTTAGTCAATCGATCAACCACCACCAAGATAGAGTTATGGTGATGTGAACTCATCGGCAACCCAGTGATGAAGTCCATACTGATGTCATCCCATTTCCAGGAAGAGATGGACAACGGCTTCAGCAATCCAGCCGGCCTCTGGTGCTCAGCCTTAGCTCGCCGACAAACATCACATAAGGCAACATACTCAGCAATGTCTGCCTTCATGCCAACCCACCAGAAACGAGTCCTCAGATCCTCGAACATCTTGGTGCAACCTAGGTGGATAGAAAACATCGAATCATGAGCCTCTCTCAGAATAGCATCCCGCAACTCTGGCACTCTTGAAACACAGATACGGTCCTCAAACCACAAAGCACCCTACTGATCCACACGGAAACTCAGTGCCTTGCCTTTCTTCATCTTCTTCAAGATCAACTGAATCTCTCGATCATGCTTCTGAGCTGTCTTGATCTCCTCAATCAGCAACGGCTACAACCTGAGCTCACACAAAAAACCCTGAGGAACAATCTCAACTTCTAAACTGGTCAGATCTGCTAGAATCTTTGACTGCCCAGGCATCAAAGAAGAACAATAAGCCTTACGACTCAAAGCATCGGCTTCACATTGGCTTTACCCGGGTGATAGTTGATGCTAAGATCGTAATCTTTGATCAACTCGAGCCACCTTCTCTGCCTCATGTTCAGCTCTGACTGGGTGAAGATGTACTTGAGACTCTTGTGGTCGGTGAAGATCTCACATCTGTTGCCGATCAGATAGTGCCTCTAAATCTTCAAAGCATGGACAACAGCTGCCAACTCAGGATCATGCGTCAGATAGTTCAACTCATGCTTCTTTAACTGCCTCGAAGCATAGCACACAACCTTCTTGTTCTGCATCAGCACACAACCCAAACCCTGACGAGAAGCATCACAAAAAATCTGGAAATCCTGGTGAATATCCTGCAAGGTCAAAACAGGTGCAGAAGTCAACCTCATCTTCAGCTCCTTAAAACTCCTCTCACAAGCATCTGACCAGACAAACGGCACACCCAACTGAGTCAACTCGGTCATAGGCTTAGCAATCCTGGAGAAGTTTTCAATGAATCGACGATAGTAACCCGCCAATCCAAGAAAACTCCTCACCTCAGAGACTGACCTCGGAGACTCCCACTCAACAACAGCCTTGACCTTCTCGAGATCAACGGCAACACCCTCAGCTTTAACAACATGGCCCAGAAAAAGCAACTTTCTCAAGCCAAAACTTGCACTTGCTGAACTTGGCATACAGCTGATGGGACTTCAACCTCTCAAGCACAACTCTCAGGTGCTGCTCATGCTCTTCGGCTGACTTAGAATAGACGAAGATATCATCAACGAAAACCACTACGAACTTATTCAACTCAGCCATGAACACCTTGTTCATCATGTTCATGAAGTAGGCAGGGGCATTAGTGAGTCCAAAAGAAACGACCAGAAACTCATAAGACCCATACCTCGTCATGACGAAGTCTTCGGAATGTCGGATGGACGAATCTTCATTTGGTGATACTCCGATCTCAAATCAATCGAGAAAAAGAACTTCACACCCTTCAACTGATCAAACAAATCATCATCCTTGACAAAGGGTACTTATTCTTTATCGTCATCTCGTTCAAAGAACGATACTCAACGCACATGCGTAGTGACCCATCTTTTTTCTTCACGAACAGCACTGGAGCTCCCCACGGCGAAGCACTCGGCCGAATGAACCCTTTACTCAAGAGCTCATCGATGTGCTCCTTAAGCAAAGCAAGCTCATCGGAAGACATCCGATACGGCCGTTTGGCATTCGGTGTGGTATCAGGAAGAAGATCGATCACGAACTCAACATCTTGATCTAGAGAATATCCCGGCAACTCATCGGGAAACACCTCTGGAAACTCATGAACAATAGGAATCTGCTCCAAAGATAACTTCTGCAAGCTGCAAATTGAAGGTGGAACTCCGGATGCTCTAGGGGCGAACTCCACTCGAACACCGTGGTGGTTGACTAGCGACACAACCCTCTCAGCACAGGTGATGACTCCCTTGTGTCTCGCTAGCCAATCTATCCCCAAGATGACATCAATGTCACGCGAGGGAAGGACGATGAGATCGGCTAGAAAGACCACACCCTCTATCAAGATCCGAACACCTCTACACTCAACACGACTCTTATAGACTCCAAGAGGTGAAGTGGTAAGTGTAGGTATAGCTAAGAGTGAGGTAGGGAGACTGTGTGTAGACGCAAACGCCGACGACACAAACGAGTAAGTAGCCCTCGAGTCAAACAAAACCGTCGCTAAGTGAGAGTGAACCAGAAACTCACCAACGACGACGTCAGGTGCCTCTTGAGCCTCCTCCACCGAGATGTGGTTCAGACTGCTACGCGTGACGCTCGGCTGAGCAGCGCCACGGGCCGCTGAACGCTCTCCACGGCCTCCTGACTGGTGCGGCGGTCTAGCGGGAGTGGCAAACTGAACACCACCTCCCCCAGGACCCTGCTGCTGGCGCCTCGGGCGCTGAAACGCCTTATAACCCTTCTGGCCACAGTCGAAACAGCGAACCAAGGGCTGACCTGCTGTCGGTCGGAAAGTGGACTGCTACTACAGGAAAGCACCTACCTGAGCCTGAGAACTCTGACGCTGAGCTAAGACTGGAGCAGAAGTAGGAGCAGGAGCAGTAGATCGGGCGAAGGTAGACTGTCCCAATCCCTGCCGAAACGAACCACTGAAACGCTGACACTAAGCAGCCTCACGACTGGTTCCCTGACGAGTCGCCCTCCTCTTACCACCTCTGGAGCAGTCGAGCTTCTGAAGTGAGACCTCCAAAGCCAAGCACCTGTCAATCAGCTCATGAAGGCTCCTCTGAACACCTCCGTCCAAGTACGGGAGCATTTTAAGACGTAGGCCCTTTCGGAACCAATACATCTTGCGGCGCTCAGTCGAAACCTCCTCAGGTGCGAAGCGGCTGAGCTGAGTGAAGCGGTTGGCGTACTCGGTGACGGACATACTTCCCTGACGAAGAGTACGGAACTCCTCCGCCTTCGCCTCTGTGGCTCTCTCTGAGATGTGAAAACCACGAAAAGCGGTAACGAAGTCATCCCAGGTGAACTGCTCAGGCTCGTCAAGTGTGGCGTAAAGAGTGTCCCACCAAACACCAGCTGCACCTGCCAACTGGTGAGCTGCCAAATGAACTGCCTCCTGGTCGTCACACTGAATCAGGTCGTCAGCATCTAGAGGATCCACTGCACGGTCGAAACTGGGAGGGCGCATGCTCAAAAACATCGCCATGGGAGAACCGGCTGACTGGTGGTACGGTGCTGCGTCAGGAGCAGGAGCACGACCACGAGACTACTGCTATGACTGCTCGACAATCCGCTCAAGCAGAAGCGTCTGTCGGGCCATCACCTCGGCCAAGTTCGGAGCATCTGGAAGCTCCTCACCAGGCGCGAAAACACCAGCAGGCTCAACACTAGGGTCCATGGCAACTCCTCTGCCACGACCCCCAGCCTGAGGAGCAGGAGCTCTAGCGTGGCCACGCCCTCGACCAACGCCAGGCGCGTCAGCCGCAGGGGGTACTGGTACACGGCCTCCAGCACCGCGACCACGACCTCTGGGGACAGCACCACGACCACGCCCAGCAGGTGGCGATACCTCAGGGTCCTCCAGAGCGGCCTCCTCAAAACGAGCGTAAAGGCATCCAAACCTCCTTAGAGCCATCTGTTGCAGAAAAACAATTCTGATTAGAAAGATAGCATTAGCAGAAACAGAAATTACTGAAGAAGATGAAAAAATCAGTAGATCAGAACGAGGATAACTAAACAAGCACTATTCTAAGCAAACAAGACTTCCATCAAACCAACGACGAGATTTAAGAAAACAACTTTCACGATGAAGGTTTGTTAGCAGATTAGGAAATCTAGAAGTAATCTTTAGTTACGTCCAGTTCTACGATTTCGCTCCTACAGTTCCTCTGATACCACCTGTAACGACCGGGATTTTTCTTACCTTTCGATAAGTCCCGATCTTCCATGACCTTACCAATCCTAGGAGTTTGGCCAGCACGACATCACAAGCGATCAATCAAGAAACCATAACAGAAATATTAAAGAACAAACGAGAATAGAAAATAGCAAGTCAAAGTAAATTTATTAGAATGAAATCGTTCAAAGGGGTCTATCGACACGCAGGCCGAAAACATCTCAGAGCAGATATATCACTATCGAAAATCCAACAAGAGTGACAGCGGAAGCATCAACATGGCAGCAGAAGCGAACCTCCTCCACACAAGCTAGCTTGAGCGCAGGAGCGGACATCACAGACCGTCAAAGACGTAGTCGTAGTCGAAGCTGAGAGTATCCTCTGAAAACAACAAATTAGAAAGCCGTGAGTATAAATACTCAGCAAACTGCATACTACCTAACAACAATGTATAATGCAAATGGTTTCAAGGGTAAAGGCATGGCACAAGTGCTAAATGCAAGTTTAAAATATTTTATTTTATTTTAAAGATGCAAAAAAGCTTTATTTTAAAACTGTCAAATTTTATTATCTTGCCCCGCAGGGATCTCTGTTATCCCGGACGAGGGTTCATTTTAAATGCCAGTGTAACCTC
Source organism: Zoysia japonica (assembly GCA_001602275.1). Classification (NCBI taxonomy): domain Eukaryota; kingdom Viridiplantae; phylum Streptophyta; class Magnoliopsida; order Poales; family Poaceae; genus Zoysia; species Zoysia japonica. Next base: position 863,178 of record BCLF01000042.1, read on the forward strand.
CACACTCGGCCACAGCTCAAAGGCCGGAGTCCAAAACATTTTAAAATAGAAGAGAAGGAAGAAAAACAAAACTTCTCAACGAGGAGCACAACTCAGGGGGGTGTCCTTCCAAAAGGACGTGACAATGCGCATCGACTAAAACTTTACAGAGGTTATGCACCTGGACCCATAAGAAGCGTCATCGGAAACTACCGTCGTAGTCCTGACGAACACACAAGACCCGTTCACAAGCTTTAACTGACGTCATCCGTCCTTCAGGATAGGGATCCCAAAAGCCTACGCAATCGGGTTCTGGAGCTGTGAAGAGCCTACCACTGATCAGGTAGGGTATCTCGATCTGATGTGGAGAGTCATAGCTCTACACTACACTAACACAACACCGCCAACCCACGGATAAACAACCAGTCTCGGCAAGCTTCAAGATCAAACCACTGCCCATACAGGGTAACGTGGTGTGCATGGTTGTCAACTGAGCGTACAAGGCTTGAAGGACTCGGTCTTTAATTGCCGGGGCAGGCACCATCTCCAACCTCAACGCCAACAACAAGTCTCACGGGAAGATCCTTGCCCAGACCTTCCCGTTGTACCCGCAATAGGTACGCCCACAGGGACTTCCCAAAAGTCCCCCAGCTCTTCATACTCCATTCTGCCCCCGCTAAATAGTTATGTATGGTTATTTACAAAACTCACACATTTGAAGCACAGTTCAAAATCATTTAACACAAATTTCATTTTTTGTAGTGATAGGTGTAAGATAAAAATAAATGCGACTAAGCATGGCTAAGCATAAAAAAAAATAAATATTCTAAATCAATCCTAGGGTTCATATTTGTGGAACAGTAAATAGACACGGCTTAGGAATGTTGCTAGCATATTTTAAAATAGTTAGCATGCAAATTAGGATTGCAAAGCAAACATGCAGTTTAAAATACTGGGTACAAAGTGATCAAGGAATGTGGCTTGTCTGACAGCTCGAGATCGTAGTCGGGATCTAGGTCGTCGAACTGAGCTGGATCGCGGAACTCCTCCTCGGGATCAGTAGCTAATCACAATACGAACAGGAGTCAGACACTAAGTACGCGACAATTAAAACCGGAAATAATAAATCTAAATTAAAATTACTAGGCTAAACTTGCGCAAAACGTCCCTCGAAAAAATCCTACACGACGTTGACGATGAGACAAAATTAACAGGAAAATTTTGGGAATAAACGGAGACCAAACGGGGTTCCCCAAAAAGTTTAGACGATTTAGACCACAAGAAATAGATTAATCGCAGAATAATTAATCGCAACTAGATTAGCAATTAATCTAACAATTAATCGGAGAGAAAAAAGAATTCAAGAGAGAGATTTAATCCTCACCACAGCACTGGATATCGAAGAATCGGAGACAGAATCGCGGAAATCGGAACCCGAGACTTGTACCGGAGAAATCAAAAACAGAGAAACTTGATGCACGCGCACTAGTACTGGAGAATCAAAACTGGGACGGTGCACAAGTTCCAGGCTCTGCACACATCATTGTTGCAGCTAAACATGGAGAATAACAGAGAGAGAGAGAATAACACATCATTGTCGAAAGTTACACCAAGAGGAAGTGCTCGAGCTTCGAAGGTTTGTTCTAGCGCTTGGGTATTGTGTGCGACAGCTGGGCGGGCCGCTGGTGTCTTTACTTCGAGAGTGAACCGTATCTTTGTGAGCATTGTTCCGAGAACAACGGGAGAGATCGAGACTTCGATAGGAGTGGTCTAATGAGGATTAGAAAAATGCGTCTATCTTTTGAGACCTCAAGAAAAAATCACTAAGCAGTCTCTATCTCTCTCTTTTTACTTACCGCATTTACTTTACCGTTGAGTAGTGTGATAGGTTGTTCTTTGATTCCTCTTGGTGGCTATGTGAGGCGGCGTTCGGGGCGCGCGTTCGGGGAGGCGGCGTGGCAGGCGCAGCCATGTGAGGCGGCAGGCACGCGGCCTGGCCTGGCGGCTGGCGTGCGGCCAGCAGTAGGCGCATGCGGCCAGTCGGGCACCTAGCTAGGAGTCGGGGTTGCGGCGGCCAGGCTTGTCCAGACGGCGAAACTGATCACTGATGGCGATGATTGTTAAACTCAGCTCCACCCCCCTGCAGCTTGATACTAGCCCAATTGGTAGGCATGCCCCTTGTATAGCCTTCACAAGATTAATCTTTGGTTGTTTCATGAGATTGGGAGCAATCCAACTTCGCAGGTGTTGTTGTCAACCTGACAGCGCTGGCAAGAAACAGTCTCAGTGCGAATATGAAGAAATATTAGCAGAAGAATATAACACTATCAGTTTTGCTACTGACCATACTGACTGTTCCATATACTACCTGCCTTTCATAATGCTTGCTACAACATTGGATAGTGCCAGATTGCAGGCCTCAGAGCTGTAAGAAAAAAATATGAAGTCTGTAGACTTATCAATTTTCAACACGTAGATCTCCGATGCATTATTGAGTCTTACATTGTGTATCCATGTATTGTGCCCATACTATTAGGAATTGCGGTGGAGCATCAGAAATGTGTTCCATCTAAAATTAAAAGCAATGGCTTTATATTAGGCAGCAGCTTGGGTATTTCCCAACAATTAGGCAACTTTGGAGTCGCTCTATGTACATTCAGAAAATTTTCTTTGGACACACACTTGATAATGTCTAATTTTGTGAGTAATACTGATAATGCCTTTGAATTTCCTTTATTCTGGGGACACCACTGTTTTCCAACAGAGCTTGAGAGGGTGGCATGAAATTGTACAGTATGCCGTGAAGCCTTCAAAGGGTTGTCTTGTGATTTTGGTCCCAGCTGGTGCTCAAGTAGCTGATGGTAATTTTACACTTAAAATGTACCGTTTTCTATTTGTTTGTGTTCTCCCACTTGCATATTAGTAGATATCACAAGCCACAATGTATACAAATGGACTGATCTGATATGTTGACAAAAAAAAAAAAATTCCTCTCTGCTGCCGTTTCTCCTACAGTTCTGACTGCCCTGATTCAAGATGAGAGTATCTGCCATTTGATTCAGGTTATTTCAATTTATAATCTTTTAGCCTTTTTTAACTGACCACTAAGACAATTGCGCTCCCTACCAGGTGTATGTTTGAACTTCCAAAATACAATGAATGTTAATTGTATTTTGCCACTGCAAAGGTGATCAAATGACAGTACTCTTTTTCTTTTGAGATTTCATTTTATCACCCTAAATCTCGTGTGTGGTTCTTGAATGTCCCTTATCTTGCTGCAAGCTTTGTAATATATATCTTTTTGGTCACCCCTTGTGTAACTAATTACTTTAAATATGACTTAACTTTTGCAATGCAATCTTAAGGAGATGGTTCAAGGGCGCATCACTGGAATTAGCTCAACAGCAAACGTGATGTCTCCTCCAATATTTGCTCCTCTTACAGGTATGGGCTTGTGAGTGCCATTGCAAACAAATTTCAAGAAAGACTTTTTGAATGTCCGAAAGATTGCTTAAAAAGGAAAATAATGCACTATGTGCAAATTGTATATTTGTCTTATACATTTTAAAATTCTTTTGTGTTAAATGCTCTCTCTTCTTGCAGGTTGAAAAGGTTAATGGTTGAATTACTTGTTAGTCTCTAAGCATCAGGAAGTCTATAGGACAAAAGAAACTCTTCCATGAAGATTAGTTGCCACATTTGTCTTTGACTAGGAGTCATTTTACTTTAGTTTCCTGTTTTAATTTTGTAAAGGACCACTGGATGTGTGCAACGGTGTGAACAATGTAATTCTCACGCAATATAATTTTATTGTGATGCTATCTTGGAGTTGTATTTTGCTTTTTCTAGCAATGACAGAATGATAATTTTTACTATTGTTTGCTAATATGAACTGGAAAGAAAAATGTAGTGCTGTTTAGTTTTACCATGTGTTGCTAACAAGTGTTATTAATATTTAAAACAATGATTTACTATGTGTTGCTATAACTTAAAAAATGTGTTGTAGTTGCTATATGTAGAATCATTTTTTTCTGTTTCTACCAACACTTTTATTTGTGTTCCAAACCATTATCCTAGCAACACCATTTATAACAACACTTATTTTATATGTTGCTGAAGATGCTAGCAACACTTTTTTGTACATATAACAACATATGATGGTGTTGCTATATACCTGTTCGGTTGTAGTGAAGAAAAAGTTTTTTTTTGCCTAGAAGGAGAGCAAGAGCAAGGAGAAAAGAAGTCCTCGCACAAAGGTTATATCATTGATGAGTGGCTCATCGATGATGATGATTCAGACTTTTTATCTTCTAGTGAAAAAGAGCTTGCGAGTATTGCTATGACAAGCTATATCAATGAGCTACAACCATCTCTACTTTGCTTGATGGCTCGAAGTTGTGAGGTTGATATGGATGAGGATGATGATTTTAAAGAAGAGGAGGACTATGGTGATAAAGATGATGGAACAAGCTATAATGATCTCGTCCTCTTCCTTGAGTAGGTTAACAAGACCATCATCAAGAAGATAAAGAAGATCGAGGTGGTGATCAAGGAGCATGAAGTAGTGGTATTTTGAGTTTGAGAGCTTGAGGAGGAACTCAATGCTCTTAAGCATTCTTAAACAGAAGCACATAGAGTTAAGTGAGAAGCATGAGGCATGGGTGCGCTCTCATGAAGCTCTTGATTTTGACTCTTTTTAACTCTCTTAAGTATTTAAATGAAGTTTCTACTTCTTGTGATCTAACCCTCTTCAAAGAGAGTATTACTCTTGAGCCATCTATTTTGAAGGAACACACGAAGCTAAAGGAAGAGAGAAAAGCCGTGATAGATGCATTCGAGCGGCTCATTAGAGGAAGACAAATTCAAAAGGAAATCTTAAGATGACTATTACTGTGAGAAGTGTTGCTTTGATGGTCACCGCTCTAAGAGTTATCTCAAAGTGAACGTGCATAAGATTATGTCTAAAGCTAACCTTTTCTATAAGGATGTGCACTACAAGCTTTTTAAGGATAAAGACGAAAAAGAGAAGGCCAAGCTGCTCGGACCGTCAAATAATATGCGAACAATAAGAAGATATGGGTCTCAAGTTGACCGTGGACCGAGAGAGAAAGCTTAAACTCTCTTGGGTTTCCAGAAGAAGTGAAGGGGCCTAGGTGGTGGACTATGATGCGAATTGAATATTTTTGAAGTCCACCATATGTTGATCGAGCTACAACACCAATCTACTCTTCAAAGAGGTTATTTTTATACATAGTAGACTAGGTTTCTTTTTTTATCTTGCATGGTAGTTAAGACTCCTCTGTGGACTAGATGTACGCACTATCATGCGTCATGTGTAAAATGATAAAAGAAAAGAAAAAAAATTAGATCGGTGCTTAACCACCTTGAGATATCTTTATGCATGAGGGAAGAGCTTGAGAAGGTGATTTGGCTACTCAAAGCAAAGCGGCGGCATATGGTGAATAAGCTTGAGAAGGGTCAAACTTGACAACGAATAGGTTTCTTTATGTAATGCCTTTAATTTGCTTGCATCTACATAGCATGCTTTAAATTCTCTTGCATTATTTAGCTTATTTACATGCATTGCATATAGAAACCACGGAGGAGGCATATTACTCTTTAGAGAAAGTGACTACATTGTTCAAATAGATTTGCATACTCCACAAAGAATAACAAAAGCAACTGTGAGCTTCATGCCCATTGAACCCCATTCTTAGGAGTCTCTAACATCCATTTACGTGAATCGTAAACAAGGGTTAATACATTTTCTTTTTGGAGCCTTCTTCTCACTTTGGTTTTTATCGCTCAATCTTAATTGCGATTTATGAAAATGCTAGACTCTTCGTGAGTTATCTATTTGCAAAGAAGTGTTTGAGAGTTCTCTTTCTAGACAAGTGTCATGTTTATTTGGTTCTTTAGTTAAGACACTTGAAATCTAGAAAGAATTCATTGGTTCTGTAATCCCTTGAGGTCACTGGACAGTTCTGCGTCTTCATTGGACAGTCCAGTGATTATATTTTTTTAACCAAGTGATTGCAGATTCAGACAGTCATCGGACATTCCGTCAAGTTCACCGGACAGTCCGGTGAGTGGAAGATGTAGTGGTTGCTTCTCTGGGATCAGCTTTCGACAGACACCGGACAGTCCGACGTTTTGTAGCCACCGGACAAACAAAGGGGACTAGACAGTTCGGTGACTATGTCGATCGAGGAAATCTCGACCGTTGATTTATTCCTAACATATCCGCACATGTCCTTTCCTCACATTCCAAATCTCATGCGTGTTTTTTAGCCAAAGCCGCCTGGCTGCCGATCCTCGCCGCCGTGCTCGCCTCCGGCGTCTGTCGTGCCTTTGTGCTCGCCGCACACTTGCTTCATGCACCTCCGCTCTGTTCTGCCGCCTCTGTCCCGCACGTGCTTGCCCTAACTTTCTCCTAGCGCCGCCACCGCGCAACCGTATTTCCATGCCGTCGTCTAGTTGTGGCTCGCTGTCGAGCTCCACCACCACCTGCTCTCCGCCCCTTTGCTTGAGATTGCTTCACCGTGTGCTCTCCTAGTTGTCACCTCGTGCTTCCACAAAAACCCTCGAAGGGTTTTAGAGTTTGAGGTGATCGACCGATCTTCCCGCGAAGTCTTCGGCTGTTTCAGCTCTATTCCTCTGGGGTATTGTGTTCTATCACGTCCATTTCATTGAAAATGCTCCGCATGCATTGTTTATTAATTAATTACAAAAATTGGTATTATTGCATAAAGATCTCACCTTTTATTGCCAATTGACGTGATTAGCTGACAAATTCCCGAACTTAGTGCCACATTGAGTTCATCTCTTGCATATTTTAGTATGGCATTGAGTCTCCTGCCACTAGTGTCACAATTTGGATGCATTGCTAATATAAGAATTGTGGCATTAGTCTGTTGATATTACCGTTGTGCTAATTTGCTTTATTTTATTGGTGATAGGTCTTTGATTCCACAGCTAGGACTTCATTTTGAGTCGCTCACCTTTTGTGCTTATAACCTATTTTTATTTCTATGTGGTGCAGTAACAGTTGGGCAGTAGATCAGGTCAGAGGACAGTGACAGTTTAGAGGTTTCTGTGGCAGTCTGAAAGTTTTTTGGACGGATTAAGAACCAAGTTCTTAACCTATCTTGTTGAGTTAGCTGGGCAGTTGATCTTACAGTTTATCTTTTAGAGTCAGTTGACAGGATGGGCAGGCAGAAACTGTCTTCAGAGGAGAAGGGGAAGGGCAAAGCAGTTGAGTCGGAGAACACGAAGAAGAAGTAGCAAATAGATGACCTCGAATGGGATCGTGCACTAGCTGCAGCGGATGTGGACGTGCCTCCACACAGGAGGTCAGGTGCTCTTAGGATAGGAGGAGCTAACAGTCAGGGAGAGCTGAGAAGGTCGACTCGGTAGAGAGTGGCGACCGCTCCTTTAGTAGCAAAGGTGCAGCCACGAAGAGCTCCTGCTAGTAGGCAGTCGAGAACCGCGGAGGGAGAGGCAGCCCAGAGGAGTTCATAGCAGAGGATACAAAGATGCCTTCATCAGAGGACTAGGGTCTGCGAAGTGTGCACAGCTAGAGCCGAGAGAGCTTGCCGGGCCATGGGCAGGATAGTAGAGGTTGAGGTTGATTTGCTGAAGTTAAGGGTCCGGCCATCAAGGCTAAGAGGAGAGTGGACTTCACAGCTTAGGTCTCCGTTGGTAGACATGCAGATGAAGAATAATTTTGGACAGTTCTCGAGCAGAGGATTTTTGAGGCCTACTGGAGGCAACTTGCCTCTAAAGGCAAGAGCTTAGTGTTTGCAGCACACCACCACCATTCTTTAGAGGCACAGAGCACAGCAGCGGGGGTTGACATAGAGAAGCATATCTCATATCTTTCAAGACTATCAGACTTGGTCACCTAGCAGCTAGGTATAGTGAGGATATTATGCTTGAGTTCTATGCCTCACCGTGGATCTCCCCCGACCGCTTATATTTTTGGTTCATGCATCGAGGGGAGCCACACAGTGAGTGTTGCTTTCTCACCATCTCATGGAGAGCACTACTCGAGGCACCTTCTACGTTTGACACACGAGGTGCGTGATTGAGACGGCTGCTAGGGAGGTCAATAGCACCTCGAGCTGGTTGCAGATTGCGAATGATCATATTGCACCTGTGGTTGCTGTATTTTCTGCTTAGTCATGAGGACTTTGATTTGATAGATCTGCTGCTAGCTGAGATAAAGGATGTCATATATGAGAGGATAGGAGCACGTCAGTTACCTTTTGTCCTTTATATTTGCTTGATGCTGAGGAGAGCCGGTGTGATGACTGAGGATGAGTATACAACACTGCTAGAGACTACCACCTCCTTCAGTCCAGCAAAGCCATCCGACTCTAGGGTTCTTCAAGTGTCTTCTTTACAGAGCACTGCTGGAGGAGAGGAGACCACAACACCGAAGGAGGTTGAGACTGAGGCTTCGAACAGAGCACTGAGACTCCAGATCAGGCCGAGACTCTGACCTCTCATGCCACACTTGACCCTACACTTGCTGCCAGGTTGGACGCTGTTTAGGCAAAGCAGGCAGAGCAGAGGAGGTACTGAGAGGAGCAGGATGAGTGGATACGCCGAGAGATCGCCGAGCTCGAGGAGAGGATATGACTTGAGCGCCTCCAGATTGAGGAGCGGCTATGAATGGAGAGAGAGCTCGCTGAGGAGAGGAGACAGCAAGACAGAGAGTTCTATGAGAGGTTGCAGTGCTCTCAGTTGAAGATGGCAGCGGCCATATCTTACATGTCTGCCGGATTTTGAGCTATCGCGTCATATCTCTAAGAGATCTGTATGCCCCCACTTCCTACGTTTCCTATGACCACGCTACCGGATCCCCTACCTTCATAACTCCAGCCTATAGCACCTCAGCCTCAGTACTCTTCAGTGCCAGCATTCACATCTGAGTTGCAGAGCCAGAGTTAGTAGCAGTAGTAGTCTATATTCTCTACATTGCTCTCAACCTCGCTTTCACTGTTTGTATCTTTTGAGGCAGTCAGCACAGCTATGACTACTGAAAGAGTTAGTGTACCTGTCACTTCATCTCAATTCTCTCCAGTTTCATCGTACTTCATGTCAGTTCTATTTGCTTTAGCTGAGGCCCGAGTGTCAATACCGGCATTATAGTCAAGGACAGCAGTTGGTAGTTCTCCGCTTGCTCTGAGAGTTCTTTCTTTTGAGGCTATCACTACTGAGTCAGTTTTGACAGAGCCACCGCTCGAGGCTTCAGAGACAGAGCCTGCAGCCACCACAGCCAAGCAGTCTAGCATGTCAGATGCAGCTATCTTGATCGAAGCCGGATACTCAGCAGAAGAGGCACCTCAGGCTCTTGCCAGCGTAGATCTGTCAGCTTCAGTTGATAGCAAAGAACCTTCCCCGACATCTTCTTCAAGTTTGAGTGCATTTGATAATATTGAGCAGCCAGGAGGAAATCAGTCAGCAGCAGCTCGGCCATCAGAGGAGCAGCCACCAACAGTCACTGCACCTTGCTCTTCAGCCACGCAGGATTAGATCCTTTATAAGAGTTTGGGTGAGAGATTTGAGGTGTATCGCTTTGAGGGCTAGCTGTTCAGGGGGAGGCCGTAGATGGGTAGCTAGGGCTTTGGATTCTTGTTTGCCAAATTTCTTGGCTCTTTTGTGATATTTTGATGAGCATATTTTCTATTCGACTCTTTAAGCTCATTGGAATGCACTTGATTTTTAGACTAACCACGTGGATTCAATTGTATGGCTCTTTGTGATTTGATTGTTTTTGCAGATTCCTTCGTGCATGTGCGCTCCTGATTTCTATCTATCGTGCACTATTATTTGTCGATTCAACGTTCTACCTCTCTATATGCTTTTTCGGTGTCATCTTTATGGATGATTAGATGACAAATAGGGAGAGAGAGCTATCAAACAGGGGGAAAGCGACGCTTCCAACCCATGTCAAAGGAGGGGAACTTTTGCAAAAAAAAATTGAGTAGTCATCAAGGTAAGAGGGTAAGTTCTTTCAAGATGTATTTTATTCTCTATCTTGTTTCATCTTGTTTGAGCCTGTTTGTGAGTACTATAGTTGTCATTAATCACTAAAAAGGAGAAGATTGTTAGCTTCATGACTTTTGAAGTTTCCGAAAAAGTATGAATTAATTTTGGTGATTGAATGAACACTATAGCTAACGGTTGTGATTGTAGATACCACCTCGTTAATTCTACATCAATATGGTGGCCTTTCTCTGTGGATGATAAGGACGATCCTAGAAGTTTCTGGGCGTCGGAGGACCAAGGCTAAGGACTAGCTAGAGGGTCCATAAGAACATCGGTACTATTAAAGGGATAAAGTCATTTGTCTCCTGTCACACAAATGTTATAGGGTGTGATTGCTCCTTAGATCCTCAAAGAACACTAAAGATGGCAGAGGAACCTAAGACAAAGACTAAAGTTCAGTACAATTGAAGAAGCAGTTACCGGATAGTTCGGTGAGCCAGGACTTCAGAGTCCAGAGAGAGGTGCTCTCTGAAGTTGTTGCAGTGAAAACACCGAACAGTCCGGTGTGGTAGTCACCAGACAGTCTGGTGAGGTCGAAGCTGAAGTGTAAAGAAGATATCCTTGGGAATCTAAAAGCGAAAGTCATAGGACAATCCAGTGAAGGTATGCACTGGACAGTCCAGTGTCCTATGAAATAGATTTCAAAGAGGATGTTTTCTTAGCCTAGAGGAGAAAAAAGTCACCGGACAGTTCGATGATTGCATAAAGCAGTCAGCTTTATGACATCACATCCCAACAGTTGTTTCTGAGCTTGGAGCCTATTTAAACAGTGGAGAGAGACATTTTCCAGTGTGTCTGCGATCTGAGAAGCTAGAGGAAACTTGTGAGAGGCCAAAGGACACCACCAAAAGAGCACATTACAAGTCTGGAGATTTTTGGTGCTAATAGGAGAGTGATAGGGAGTATTCATACACTTCTAGAGCTTGTAGGGCTTGAGAGGAGTGATCTTTGTCTATTACTCTTGGTGTGGGCAGCTTAGACCGGTTAGGAGTCGATAATCGAGCTTTCGAGGAGATTATAGAAGACATCACCAAGTTTGTACGTAGTTTCAGGTCCTCCTCTTGAAAGAGACACCAAGATGGTGCGCTCGAGCCTTGGAGGCTTGCTCTAACGCTTGGGTATTGTGTGCGACAGCCGGGCCGCCGGTGACTTCACTCTAGAAGTGAAGCGTACCTTTGTGAGCATCGCTCCGAGAACGACAGGAGGAACTAAGACTCCGACGAGAGTGGTTCAATGAGGATTAGAGGATGGCTCTACCTTTCGAGACCTCGAGAAAAAATTACTGAGCACTCTCTATCTCACTCTCTTTACTTAACGCATTTACTTACCGATGAGTAGTGTGATATTTTGTTTTTTGATTCCTCTTGGTGGCTATCGTGCTAGTATTTGCTTGTTGTTATTATCTTTTCACTAGCATTATTAGAGGTCTTGTCCTACTAGAATTGCATATATTTGCTTCCGTTGCAATCGAGTCTTATAATTCAAGTTCGTAGCGAAATTAGTTCTATAAGCCCACCGATTCAACCTCTTTCTCGGTGTCTTTGATCCTGACACCACTTTATATTATTAATTTTACTGAACTCATACAAAACTCATACAATTGCATTCACAACACAATAGATCGAGCCCAAGATTTAAAAATTATTCTCATTCTGACAACGAATCCGATGTAGTATTATAAGAAATATAATAACTTAGACTTTGATCTAGTAAGACACTACAAGTCACACTATCACATCATTTCTACAAGACTACCTCAACTCAAGCTTCACTAATTGCGTAGGGTACGGAGAATATAGCTTTTCTAGGATTGTATTTTCCTGTTTTAGGGGCTCAGCTCAGGGGTCAATCATACATTGATTCCCTGCAGGATCATTTTGAAACAAAAGAACAATAAGAATGATTTAGCTTCACTAATAAATAGTGACCAAGAAATTTGGTCACTAAAAATTAATAAATATTGTTCTCCGCTGATTAAATATATCTAGGGAAGATACTACTACTTCCAACATGTGTCAGTTATCAGTTTCTCCTAAGTACGTACTCATAAATCAACCCTTTTTCAAATAGGACGATAAGGTCTGAGTAAATGCACAGTCATGCATAATCAATTAACCTTACCATATTTTTAAAAACAGAGGATTTATATTCATATCCAGATTCTCCAACTTCTTGCTCTAAACAAGAGTTTCATTTTTTTTTCTTTCAAGTACCTTCTGTAAAGTGGCACAATTGGCTTCATACTTCGATTTGATGACTTATCCTTTTCAAGCTTCTGGCCCTTTTCAGGTACTGAATTGTACTAAATAAAAAACAGGTCTAGCAGGAGAAATTGTATTACCTTGCACTAAACAGAAACTTTCTTAATCTGTTGTTGCGGAACCGCGTCGGGGGCCTTCACCCACGGCATAGAAAGAGAGACTCTTAGTCTTCTTCTTTTTCTTCCTTCGCTCTCTATCCGCAGCTGCCTTTATAACATAGACGCTAAGGACAACTAACTTTAATAGACTAACAATCTGATCAAACAAACTAACAACCTGAACTTATCTAAACCTTAACCAACTAACAATCTGATATAATAAACTAACGATCTGATCTTATCTTACTAGCAAACCCTAACAAACTAATAGATAACTGCAGTTACTGCTGCTATAACATTACTCCTCTCAGCAAAAGATAGCTCGTCTTTGAGCTGTACTAGAAGGCTCATCCCTCTAGGTTTCCACTAAAAAATGCACCTTCTCTCTGGTTCTCAAAGGAAAAACAACTTTCTTCTTGTTCCCATAAAAAAATCTCTGTTTTTTTTCTTTCTTAAGTGCACAGAAAGATCTATTGATCATCAACCTTCTAAAGATAATCACAGGTACCACAATGTTAGCTCTATTCTCTTCAGGCTCCTCAGAGGGCAGCATAGCGAATTGCTTCACGAAGGCAGGCTTCACCTCCTCCGAAATAAGATTGCAATCCCTTAAGACCAGGCTGCTGTTATTTTGAATAGGGCTGCTATCTTTTATAGAAGGACTGCTGCTCTCTGTATCAGGATTGTTGTCTCCATAGCTCTAATATATGGCACTGGAGTCAGCAAACTATTACAGCACGAGATTGCAGCTTGATTATCAAAATTTGTCTCCACACATGTAATCTGCATGTCGTGATCATCAAACCTAGTGTTGATGATGACGGTCCGCATTTAAGTCAGATATAGCTTGGCAAAGAATGTGGCTGCCAAATCATTATCGGTGTTAAAAGATAGTGATATGTGTCAACATTAAATTCAATTTAACAGAGAAAATAGTGTCCTCAAAATTGATGACGCTGGCATTATCGTTGTGAATATCAATTGTTGTGTAAGAGAGACCACCGCTTGCATTACGGTCGTCAGTCCAAGCGGCTCGTTTTAACCACGGCCTGCACTGCACGCAAAAAATTTCAAAACAGATGCGGCCGCAAGTCGTCTCGAGGCCGAAAAAAAATTCAAAACAGTACGCGGCCGCACGTTCTCGAGGCCCCACCACACTTTATCTCGATCCCCTCGTGCCACTCTCCACGCCTCACTCTCTCTCTCTCTCTCTCTCGGAGCTCTCACGACTACGACGACGATGCGGCAGGCCTCCAGGGACGACGAGAGTCCGCGCCGCAAGGTCCAAGCCGGGGTCCGCTTCGCCGAGGTCCGTGTCGCCTGCTGCCCTCTCCGTCGCCAGAATCCGCGCCGCGCCGCGCCGAGGGCCACTCCGCGCCACGCCGGGGTCCGCGCCGTGCCGTCGGGGTTCGTCGTTCTCGTCGCG
>BCLF01000042.1:877511-915816 GCA_001602275.1 Zoysia japonica
GGGCGAGCGCGCGGGCGCGGCGCGGCGGCCAGCTCGGGCGAACCGGGAGCGGGGGACGACGGCGACGCGGAGGACCACGACGGCCGCGCAGGGGACCTGGACAACGGTGGCCTAGGAGTCTACGACGACAACGACCAGTGCGAGCGAGCCGCGAGTCGGGAGCCACGGCCAGCACGGGGGAGCTGGGGGCCAGCACGGGCCTCCCGGTCGTTTTTTTTTATTTCGTAAACTTGCTAGTCCTGGCGGGAGACTTTTAAGTCTCCGCCTGTGTTAAAGAGTTCTAATAGCCAACCACCTGTATTAGAGCTGCATATAGGCGGCTTTTGTTTTACGTCTGCAGAAATAATTGATTTTTACAGACTCAAAAATGTCAGCGGATTAAAATTCCGCCTGCGCAAATGCCTTTAGACTCGCCTCAGAAATCATTTTTGTAGTAGTGGTGGTCTAAGAATTTTTGGTTGTCAACACTTTCCTAACTTTTGAATTCATTTATTATATTGGCTACTTGTTTTGTCCTTGCTGATTGTTAATGTGCCATCTTTGTCCATATTTTATAATCATTAGTTCTACCACAGTTTTATTACTACTCATTGTGCCCAATTTCACCTAATAGTGTTGCCTACAATGTCGGTCTACTGCAGTAGTGGCATATTTGGGTCTAACGTAGATAAATCATTACCAGCCACAGTTTCTGCCTAGATTTTTTTTTTGAAGTACACGGCTTCTATTACTAAAATTTATAATCCGTAGTGTTGCTTTTGTTTGCCTGAGTGTTCAGAATTCAGAGCGTTCAGTTTTTCACCGTTCTTGCTGTTTTGGGCCATTCAATGCTTTAACCTTCTGATTGAAGCGCTCACATGATCGTTTCCTATCTGTCGACATTACACGATTCTTAAGAGAGGTTTCAGCAGGAACAGGCATTAACGATTCATTGCCGGCTAATACCTTTAAACTACATCTAGAAACTTCACAATGAATTTGAGACTTCGATGTCAGATGATTTTTACACTTCAGTTGCATTGGATGCTACATCTGAGCCATTGAAAGTTACGAATGATTTATTGCACATATTTAAGGTAACTTTAAAGTTGAACCCATGGAGATATAGATTATTTAGCGCTCCATTCTTATTTATATTTCTGAGAGATAATTTCTTATTTGGCTCTGAAAAGTCACAGCCTCTCTTCTTGACCCGTAAAATTCATTTTTATTTTTTATTTAGCCTTTCTGTCATTTTTGACACCTAAAAGTGTTAAGTGGGACACAAAATGACCATTTTACCCCTGGGTTTGTTTTTGTTTCATTTCGAGCATTATTTTTTTTCCTTTTTTGTATGGTTTGATAATATCATAATTGTATTATTCTGCTATGCGGAATTTTGTCACATAGGTTTTAAATAAGTTTTGTACAATTATCATGTTATTTTTCTCGAACGTTACAATTATCATATTATCAAACAATAAAAAAGAAAAATAATGCTCATAAAAAAATAAATATAACATTTAGGAGTAAAATGGTCATTTTATTCCACACTTAACACTGTTAGACAGCCATGGCACGGCCTGCACTGCCGCCTGGACGGACCATCGTTGTACGATGTGTTGAGGAACTTTGAGCAGTGGTGGAGGAAGGCGAGCAAGCTGTGAGCCATGTGCAGCATGGCATTGTCGTGCTGGAAAGGTGACACATTGCTCAAGCTCAAGCGCATCCCTGGATCCTTAGCCCCTACAACATACGCTCCACTGGTGCTAGAGACGAACAGCACCATAAATCCCTGCATGTCTTGCCGTAGGGCAACCCCGAGTGCTGGCATGCTCAGGTAACAGTTTTTCATCCCCGAGTGCTGGCAGGCTCGTTGCAAAGCAAGAGCAGTATCACCTGTTGTGTGACAAGAACATGAGCGTGGAGCAGAGCATCCACATGGCATATGTGGATTGTTCCGCAAAGTGCTTCATCTACATCGAGAACCAGTACTTCATCGGCTCATTGTACGCATGGCTGTCACAGCGGCACCCGGGCGCCGACAACCTGGTGTCCGTGGAGATCACGCTCAACTGGCCAGTAAGATTAGGGCCGCTGAGACGTTCGCGGCGTACATCGTCATCCCATAGCTTCGTGCAAGGCAGTAGACATAGTAATATTAACAGCTTCACAATTTTTATTGAAAGCACTAGACCAGCAGCTTGAGCTCTGCAGCTATCCACACAATACCGAATTTTTAAACCCAGAATTCGGCACAATCCTTTAATTATAATTTTCGAAAACCACTACAATACCGAATTTTCTCATAAATTTATAATTCTTTTGGTCAGCTAATATTATTGTGTATGCCTGAACTCGTGGTTCTAACCCTATCGAGTCTTCATCCATCCGTTGCCTGCGTGGTAGAAGAGCGACTAGCGTACTCCTGAACCATAGCGCCAAAAAGTGACGGCCTCGCCATCAACTTGGAGGGTGTGTCAAACTCTTTCACTAGCCCTGAAACGGAGACAGTCGAAAGGAGGTTTGATCAGAGGCACAGTCTCGATGAATAGCAATCATTATTTTTTTTTTGCGAGATTGCAGTTATGTGTTTGTATTATGACATTAACGTGGGAAATGTAGCATGGAGTAATCAGTGCAAAGGCCTACCTGCATCCAGCACCAGAACACGATCACTGTCCATGACAGTGGCTATACGGTGTGCAATGCTTATGACAGTGCATTCGGCGAACTCCTGCCGGATGATCCTCTGGATAGCTGCATCTGTTTGAGAATCAACGGAAGCTGTTGCCTCGTCCATGAAGAGGATCCGGCTGCGTTTCAGAATAACACGCCCAAAGCAGAGGAGCTGCTTCTGCCCTAGACTCCAGTTCTCCCCCATGTCAGCAACTGTAAGGAACAATCAATGAGCACGGAAATATTGTTCATCCCAGTTATGCTACAAGAGAAAATATGAATGACACTGAAGATCCCTATACTTGTAAGATTCTAACAACCATAGTTTTCAGGCTGTTTCTAAGCCAGTTAGTTTATAGCTCTGACACAAAATAGTGTGGCAACCGCACAGCCCCTAGAGTGACATAACAACATCACGCCATTATGCCAGTTCCTTGGTCTCTTAGGAAAATGATCGGCTTAGATAAGTTCAAAGATCAAGAGACTTTTATAATAGAATATCAAACCTGATGCATCAAGTTTCTCTGGTTTGGAAGCTACTACATCCATTAGCTGACAGCGCTCGAGGGCCTGCAGGGAAATGCATATAAATAGCATCTTCAATATAAAGAACAAAAATGGTTATGCATCCAGAAGGTCTTTGTGTACCTGCCAGATCTCAGCATCAGAAAACCGCCCAGTTGGGTCAATGTTGCTCCTGACAGTTCCTTCAAAAAGCACAGGCTCTTGTGGGATCACACCAAAGCGAGATCTCAGATCATGAAGCCCTAATGTGCAAATATCAACACCGTCGATAATGATCTGGCCATCAGCAGGCTCCACGATCCTGAACAATGCCTGTACTAGTGTGGACTTGCCGCTGCCAGTCCTTCCAACAACTCCAATCTTTTCTCCATTCTTAATACTTATTGTTATACCTTTCAAGATTAGTGGTGTGTTCTGTCGATACCTAACCTGAAAAGAGTAGCACTGATGTTGTTCATTCTACTAATCAACTAGTTTACTAGAAAGTAATAAAATTGAGATTGACCTTTAGCCCTTTGATGTCGATGTCTCCAAGGCTGGGCCAATTTGGTGAGGGAAGACAATCCACCACTTCCCATGCAGCCTCAGAAGGGAGAGTGCTGTATTGATTCACCCTCTCTACAGCTATCATATCATTTTCTATCACGCAGCTTATGTGAATTATGGAGGACACCAAGTAATTGAGAGAAAGACCATAGGAAAGAGACATGCCGACAAACTCTGCAACAGTAATATATGTATATGGTCGTCACAAAGAATTAAACAGAAAACATTAAGTACTATACCAACAATAAAATGAAGCAACAACAACACACTCTAAAATCCTAACATGCTTTTAACAAACAAGTGTTGCTTCATGATTTTTTCTCCAAAAATGTTCAGCCATCTAGAAAGGAATGAATTTAAGTTTTGGATTTTTAAAGATTCAGGGCAGTCATGCCATCAGATTTATTAAGTAGCAGATCCAATTTTGTGATTACGCTACTTACTTTTTGCGAACTTGTGCTTAAGGATTTGACGAAAAACTCTTAACATAGTTTATTGTTAGATTGGGACTCTGCCTGCTTTAAATGTATAAACTACATAGTACATGGGTAATTTCATCAATCATCACAGAGGACTCCGCCAGGGCGGCCCGCTGTCCCCCATGCTGTTTATCCTAGTGATGGATGTGCTGAATTCTTTGATGGTGCAAGCAACCTTTGAAGGCCATCTTCAGGCTCTAGCGGTTCAACAAGCTAAACACCGCATTTCTTTCTATGCCGATGATGTCATTCTGTTTCTTCGGCCATCATCAAGGGACTTGATCATTGTCCAGCAGCTGCTTGATATATTCGGACACTCTTCTAGGCTCATGATCAACATTGCTAAGAGCTTGGTATCTCCTATGAAGTGCAGTGAAGAGGATCTCATTACTATCTCTGGTCTGTTGCCTTGCGAGATTACAAATTTTACCTGTACCTACTTGGGGCTTCCTCTCAGGTCGCAAACCGACAAAGACTGAGCTACAGCCGCTGATTGATAAGGTAGCTGATCACCTACCTAACTGGAAGGCCTCTCTTATGAACCGAGCAGGGCATCTCATCATGGTTAAGACAGTGCTTACTGCAGTTCCCATCTACCTGAGGACCATTTTTAGATTTGCCTACGTGGGTAATTAAAGCAATCTACAAGAGAAAGCTAGGTTTTCTTTGGAAAGGTCATGAGGCTTTGGTGGCAGCTGTCTAGTTGCTTGGAACCGAGTTCAAAGGCCACTAAAATATGGTGGCCTTGGGATCCATAACTTGGAAGTGATGAGCTGGGCTCTTCGCATTCGTTGGCTCTAGTTGGATAAAATAGCTGCCCCTCGACCTTGGGAAGGATTGCCGGTCGATGTCCCACGCAATGCACGAGCTATGATTGAGATGGCTGTGGTTACTACAGTTGGTAATGGACAGTCTACCAAATTCTGGACTGATCGGTGGCTGGAAGGGAAGTTGCTCCTCATCTCTTCACCTGCATTCCAAAGAGAACAGCCAAGCAAAGAACAGTTGCACAAGCTCTTGTTGAGCGGGGATGGGTTTCTGAACTAAGAGGGGCTCTCACTGTTCAGGTGTTAATTGAATATCTGCAGATTTGGAATATGATGGAAGGGTTTCAGCTGCAACCGGAGGTCACTGATAATCACAGTTGGTGTTTCTCCGGTTCTGTTTCTTACTCAAGCAAGTCGGCCTACAAAGCTTTTTTCATTGGAACGGTCAGATTTGCACCTTGGAAGCGTATCTAGAAATCTTGGGCGCCTCTACACTGTAAGTTCTTGTTGTGGCTA
Source organism: Zoysia japonica (assembly GCA_001602275.1). Classification (NCBI taxonomy): domain Eukaryota; kingdom Viridiplantae; phylum Streptophyta; class Magnoliopsida; order Poales; family Poaceae; genus Zoysia; species Zoysia japonica. The sequence goes on from BCLF01000042.1 coordinate 883,003, forward strand.
GCTACCAATAACCGGTGCTGGACAGCCGACAGACTTGCGAAGCAAAACCTGCCTCATCCTGCAGCCTGTCTTCTTTGTGATCAATCGGATGAATCCATACAGCATGTGCTGTTGTCATGCGTCTTCTCCAGGCAAGTGTGGACTCTAATCCTGCAGCGGCTCGGATTCATTTCCTTGGAGCCACAACTTACAGTGCAGCGCTTCTCTAGTTGGTGGAGCAGGGCTAGGTACCATTTGCCAAAGGAACTAAGGAGGGGGTTTAATACTCTTGATATCCTAGTTGCTTGGGAGATTTGGAAACACCGCAATGACTGCGTTTTCAATGGAGCACAGCCGAATGTCTCTATGGTGCTGCAGAACATCGAGCAGGAAGCATTTCTTTGGTTCTAGGCAGGTGCTTTGCGGCTTCAAGAGCTTCTCTCTCAGCCGCCCCCTTCCTTTTGAGGATGGTGCACCTGGCCTGATCAGGTGCTTGCTTATTTGTGTTTTCTATTTGAGTGTGTTTGGGTGAGGGGAGGCTTTAGCCCTCCCTTTGTATTTTGCTCTATCCTTCTTAATGAAATGATGCGTAGATCTCCTATGTATTCGAGAAAAAAAACATACTACATGGGTACCAATTCTATTTTACCTCATCACACAAACTATTAAACTAGTTATTATATTACCTTTCTTGATGAAATTGCTAGGCAAGCTGACCAAGAGAAAAGCAGTTATCGACAAAATAAGTGTGCCAATCAGCTCCAGGCGAAAACCAAGCCATTCACTAGTCGCGTAATTGTGAAAAGACATGCATAAATTTGAATTGATCCTTTCCAAGTTCGTCTGGTAGAATTCATCCTCCTTTCTAAAGCACCTTACAGTTGGAGCACCCAAAAAGGTTTCTGTAAAGTGATCAATAACCGGCGCCCCTATTACTCCTTGAAGACGAGTGATCTCCCGAGATGTTGAAATATAACGATTCTGAAAATGCAATTTATTATGATTAAGTAAGGAGTGTTGTGAGAATTATAAAGAACAAGGATTTCAGCCATCTCATATCTATTGTGGTAGCTAGATCATACCCGGTACCAAATGTTCAAAAGAAGTAGGGGAAGTACAGCTATGACTGACGGCCATGCAACTTGGCAAGTAACAGCGACATTGATAACCAATGAAATCAATAGTGATGTCACAGAACCAATACAAAACACAAGTTGTCTATCAATTTTGGTTTGGTCCGATGATGCCTGAAAAGGATAACACATAATACCACTTTAAGAACAAATAGTTACATAAATAAAGTACAGTAAAGTAAACCTATAGATAGTAGGGTACAAAATATTACCCGGCTTAGGATTCTTCCTGAAGGAGTGGTGCCAAAAAAAGACATTGGAGATTGCAGTATGCTGTCAAACATCTTGTTGAAAAAGGACTGAGCTGATTTTAGCCCCGAGAATGTCACAACAAGAGTGTTGATCATTTCAAATAAAATTGTAGCAGCAACTATCAAAACATAAATATTAAGAAATATGGAGGTATCAAATATGGTGCCTCCTGATGTTTCATAAGACAGCCAGTAGTTGCTTGCCATACTGGAGCCTTCTGACAGCAGTAACACAGTTAAAAATGCCAGAAATCCCCACCACCCCCCGGCCTCTGTTATATATAGCTTGTACACACGCCAGCTCACTCGGCCACTCTCCTTTTCCTCTTCCTGGATTAGTTTGGAGGAACCAGCTTCATTGCTTGGGGCAACGGCAGTTGTTTCACCATTTTCATTATCGGATTTGGTTGGCTGAGAACTGTTCTGGACATGGCAGATTTGTTCCCCTATTATATCCATCGAACTGTGATGAGCAGCAACAAGAGCTGCAAAGTCCGAGCAATATGCGAGCAACTCATTATAGATTCCAGATTGAATGACTAGCCCATCTTTCATTACCTATATGTTCAGACACAAGATAGAGTTGTTTAATTTCCACTAGCTATTATAACAAATGTTCACATTTCAATTGGTATAATACCATATCAAGCTGCAGTAAATAGACTTCAATGCAAATGTACATAACCTAAGTTTTTCCAATATAGGATATTAGTAGGGCGATATGACAGAAGCCTAAAAACAAGGATACATCGATATGGCATATCTGTAAATATATACTCTTTTTGCTAAATTATGATAAGGAGGTTAGGGAGAAATATAAAAATGAATAATATCACCAGCGGCTTTGGCATGAAAAAGATATGGGTATGATAAATGCCTTTTTGGATCGAGGAAATGGCACGAAATCCATACACCTGCTCTATGGTGTATCGGGTTTGGTAGCCGTTTCCTGCCATACCAGATACCGCTACAGCAGACTCCCACTCGTATTGTTGTTCATAGTAAGTGACAATTAATGTTTCCTACTCTTTTTAAGAAAGTAAGGCTTCAATAACCCAAATATAACATTCATACTGATTATTGAAATTGCGAAGAAGGGAAAGAGGGTTCTGGGTTCCAGCTCTTGGTCTACGTGGTTGATTCATGAAAATGATAAGCATACAACTCAATTGTAAGGGAAACAAGGGGCAAACCCAAGGCATTGATGAACACAGCTTCGCTTTTCTGATTATATACTTGTTAAAGTTTTGATGTTCAAGCTTGTAGCCTTAAAGCAGCATAGATGTTGTAAAATTACTGATGAACTAAACATGGCAAAATTATGCATTTAAAGGTTTCTATGTGTAAGACACAATATCGCTAATATCACAAAAAAGTATATGTGGCAAGTTTAATCTTCTTTCCAAAAGGAAGAATACATTACTTCCTCAGTATAATTCAGAGAGGAATAATAGAATATGAAACTTACAAATATGTTATCCACATTTTGCAAGAAGTCCACTTGATGAGTCACAAGAAAAACAGTCTTAGTCCTGAGTATGCCCTTTAGACATTCCTTCAGAACATAGCCAAATGTCAGAATTTAAGAACAGAGCAAAATACAAGCCATAATTATCTACTTTGCAAGAGAATTTTTTAGTATTAAAACTAAGGATAATCAGAGGATACATGATTCCACTGTGTTGTGCACAGGTCTCATACCTCATAATTCTTCATAAAGTATGCTTCCGATTGATTTGCGTGTTAGGGATAAATTTATATTATTATATATAGATATCTGCTGCATTTGTTTACTGTAGTTACCCTAATATATAAGGGTCTTTGTGCATATTGTACCACCACTGTTCTCTAACAGCCTCTTGCAAAAATATGGGGAAAAGCTGCGTACAAAAGATCCAAAGTGGTCCGGACACCACGCAATCGAGAGCCACGTGCATCGTGCCCCCCCCCCCCCCCCCCAAGTTTTCCCCCTACCCGTCCACCCACACCGGCCGGCGCTCCAGCCCTTGTTCTCCCCATTAGTGTGTTAAAGATATATGTATAGGTTAGAGGTTTTGTGTATTTTCTGTTTTCCCTAAGAGGTTCTATGTATATTTTATTGGGGCCCTTGGCCCCCTTGATGAATACAAGTGCTATTCATAACACAATGATCCAGCTCCAGCTTCCATCTAAGCCCCTCCTAGTCAGCACCTTCTAGATCCGGCCACCAATTCCCACGCCCCGCCACTCTGCCCGGCGTCCTCTTCACGGGTCCCCAAATTGGGCGGCTACATGCATTACACATGCAAGTTTTCAGCAAGATATAGTTGAGATTTTGTTGAGACTTTTGTTCTAATCACTCGTATTACCACTATTCACACTCTTCTAGCCATTGGAACTTGTCTCTGTGCAAAACTGGTCATTCTCATCTGGATGTCAAGAATGTCTTTACTAATGGAAAGCATCATGGGATTGTTTATATGCAGCCGCCTCCGGGGTATTTTGTTTCTTAGGGCATGGTTTTTTCACCTTCGTCGTTCGTTGTATGACCTTAAGCATGCTCCTTGTCCCTGGTTTGAGCGCTTCTCTTCTGTAGTCAGTTGGTCACTGTTGTTGGCTTCTCCGCTATTTATCAAGATCCTGCACTCTTCGCCCACTCTTCTCCTCGAGGTTGTACTCTTCTTCTCCTGTATATGTATGATATGATTATTACAGGAGATGATTCTTAGTTTATAGCTTTCGTTAAAGCTTGGCTTAGTGAGCAGTTTCTGATGTCTAATCTTGGACAACTTCGATGTTTTCTTAGGATTGATGTTTCCTCTAAGAATCCTACATGCTATCGCCATCTTTTTGATAGTCTTGTTTACCTTAGTGTCACTCGTCCTGACATTTCTCATGCAGCACATATCGTTAGTTAGTTTGTTTCTGCTCGTAATCACATCTACAGTAGCCACCGCTTTCGTTTTTGCACTACTTGCGTGGTACTAGCTCCTATCATCTTACTCTAGCTCCTTGCACCTTTGGACATACTCAGACGCTACCTGGCCAACGATCTCTCTAATCATCAGTCCCTCTTTGTTTATTGTGTTTTCTTATGTGGTTGTCTCATTGCTTAAGGATTTTGGTGTTTCTATGACTAATCTAGCTCTCTTTACTCTAACAGTATAAGTGCTATTAGCATTGCTCGGGATCCGGTGAAGCATGAGCTCACCAAGCACATTGATGTGGATGTGTTCTTTACCTAGGCTCGGGTTCAGAATCAGGTGGTTGATCTTCACTATATGCCTTCGGAGCTATAGGTTACTTCTGATGTCTTGTAAGGTAGTTTGGTCTTGGGTCGAGTTGTGGTGTTTGATAATATAGGTGGATCAATGCTGTAAGGGTTCTTACCCTCTTTTCTTTCTTAATATATTTGATACGCAGCTCTCCTGCATGTTCGAGAAAGAAAAAAAAGAGATAGATTTCTGCTATTATAGATAGATGTATGTTACATCTCTTTCATGTAATTAGCCCATTGTATAAGGGGTTTTTTGCATATTATACCACCGCCTGTACTCTATATATATGGGCCATTGGACTCTTGGGAACAAAAGATCTGTTTCCTCTATCATTGCACAGATAGTAATGCAAAGTTTTATTCAATTTATTCAAAAATTCTCACAATTTTCCCATCAATTCCTCTAATAAAAGGTGCAACTTCTATGTCGATGTATTGATAAGCTCATATCTAATAGGTCTGGATATATAATTTGCATCTTTTGCAAAGTGACTTTGCATTAGTTTTAAACAGCAAAATAGAAAGAAAGAAAATAAGATTCACCGTGAAAATAGTAGATCCAGTATGAGCATCAACTGCACTAAAAATGTCATCGAGAAGATATATATCACAATCTTGATATACTGCCCTTGCAAGCTGGATCCGTTGTTTCTGACCCCCACTAAGATTGATCCCTCGCTCTCCTATTTCAGTCAGGTCACCAAACTCCATCATCTCCAAATCTTTTTCAAGGCAACAAGCATGTATGACTTCTGAATATCTCTCTGGGTGCATCGACTTTCCAAATAAAATGTTCTCTTGAATGGTTCCATTTCGGATCCAAGCTGTCTGGGCAACAAATGCTGTGTTCCCACATATGCTAACCTATATCAAAGAGAATAGAGGTCAGATGGAAAATATTAATCTGAAAAGACATGCACATAATAGGTGAGTCTATAAATTAAGTGGCTGCAAATCAGATGCCAAAATGTAACTTAGTGAAGAAATGAAGGAGACCTAAAATGTTTAGGCCCTGTTTGGAAGCAAAGTACTTTTGGAGTTTTTGAAGAATACTATGGTTTTGCCAAAAACTTTGGTTTTAGAATGTAAGTAAGTGTTTGGATGCAACAAATTTTGTAGTTTTGAAAACCATGGTATTGGGAAAAGTGTAACTATTTTGCAGTTTTGAAAACTTCACTCGTGATCTCTTTTTTCTAAACCATGGTTTTGCTTGACATTGGCTTCTAAAACCATGGTTTTGCTTGACATTGGCTTCTAAAACCATGGTTTCTTAATACTTTGGTATTGAAAAATTATAACACCCAAACAGGCCCTTCGAGTTTACCGCATTTATTCGGACATATTCATACCAGCATCTGCAAAGTAACTATGTGTACAGAAAGAGATGGGGTATGTAGCTGGATGGTTATCTTCTAACGCAACTTCCTCAATTTCTTTTTTTCATTTTTGGGAACCCAAACATTTCTACAGTTTGAAGATTAGGGTTTCCGCATGGTTTATCAAATACAGCTTCCCACATTAACAATAGCTACTTCAATCATTCAAAAGGAAATTAAATAATCCAGAAGAAGGAAAAAATGTCTCAATAAACTGAGTAAATAAAAAATAATTTACAATGCTCATTTGGGTGGCAGGAAAATTCTAACAATGTGGCTTATCAAGATAAAAAAAAAATATTTCTATTTTATAACTAACGCAACTATATTAGTATATTTCCAATTACACAATTAAACTTGTGAAAGGAAGATGTAAAATCATCTTTCTAATCAATGTGCACTATTCAAAGAGCAGTAGGCATGGTATCAGCAACGTTGCAATCAATGTGCCACACTGTCCATATGTTCCCAAGTCAAGGAAATAAAAGACAAACAAAAGAAAGGGGAAAAACAGTCGTTCAAATATGTCCATTTGGTAAGCTCACTCAAAAGGTTCAAAATCATTTCCCTCTTAAAAAAACAAAGTGTACCCTCTAAATACAGTGGGTACTAATAATAATAATAAACTCTGCAGCTTCTTGGATTTTTAAATCTTTCATATTACAAGAATATAATCAATGAATCTGACCAGCCCAGTTACAGTATGAGATAATATGAATGATAATTAAGAATTGTACTTTATCTGGTCCTACTACGTCTAGAATCTGATGGGAGAAATAAAATTGACATTTTAGGGTCAAAAGGTTCTGGAACTGTGTTTATTGGCATGTTTGGAGGCATACTGACATTTTAATGCCATTCTAATTTCTTTACTAAAAGTACTCAAGATCAAAAGTAACAACTGTCTGCAAGAAGCTAAGAGCTAATATAAACTGTATCACTGTGCTGTACTTAAATATCACTTATAAAAAATGGTTAAATCAGATCCATCCTAGTCAAAGCGAGCTAGCTACTCAGTGTGCTAAACAGCCTGGCTACATCTGGGTGGCGGTCATAGCTGATCTGGTCATCTGATACTGCTGGGGTATGTCATCGTATAGATGGTTGGGCTTTAGAACCCAACCCATTATAAATTCATATTAGCAGCATCTCACCTTGACTAAAGCACAAGAAGAAAATATGTAAATCATCCGACGTAGATCTAGCAATAGATTAAACTGCAAAAGGAAAGAAATTTCAAGGGATAAAAAATTGCTTGGATTGGAAGGTTCATGGCCAAGCCTATCAAGAGCATCAGACTGTTCGGTGGCCAGCAACACATCCCACGGGCCACGGGCGAAATCTAGGCGAATCCCCTGGCGCTGGGTGGCAACTGAGCATGTAAGATCAAACCTACGACAGTGACGCAGGTAAACTACTCGCTTAATTACCTGGTGAAAGCCACAGCGCCCAACACCATCGGATCAGATTTCAGAATCTTCAGATGGCAAGAATGACAGGCTAAAGATTAGGCGACGTCCATCGGAGGAACGAAATACTTTCTCAGCTGTACGCAGATCAAAAGGTATGAGCTCACCGACCGGCGCACCTTCTCAGCTGTACGCAGATCAAAAGGTATGAGCTCACTGACCGTGCGCCGCCGGGAAGTCGCCGTTTTTCCCCTTTCATATGGCAGAAAGTTGGATGGGGAAAGTGACCCGAAGGAAAAAAAGGATTCACGGATCCATCGTCACAAGGTTTAACTTATCATTCCATTTGAGCATCAAATATGAAATTGTGAAAACCAGTGAAACTAATGAAAACCGTTACAAAATTAAAAAATAAAAATTTTGAGAAATTTTATTGGAAACATTTCATTTGAGCCTCAAATAGGAATAAGTATCAACTACGAGAGTGGGTGCATGCACCCCAACCTTTAAAATCAAATAATTAACTCTCGAACTATTGAAAATCATGTAAATTACTTTCTCAGTGATTTTAAAGATGGTCAATGGTGGTTTAATTCATCCTTCAAACTTTTTAAAAATTAGATTTTAAACTCTTAAAATATTAAAAACTGTCTAGATAACTCTTTGAAATATTCTAGTCGAGGAGCGCCGGCGTGGAGATAAGCAGGAGAGGAGCAGATCTGTGAGTCGTGAGCAAAATAATGGACATGAGACACCCAATCCCACGACCCACACATTCACTCCTCTCCTGTTCGATCTATTTTAATGAGTTATTTAGATGGTTTTTAATACTTTAAAGGTTAAAAGCCTAATTTTAAAAATTTGAAGTGTGAATTAGACCACCGTTGATAATTGTGAAGTGAAATAAACCTACTCTATACTGAAATGTGAGACTATAAATATAAACAGTAAAATCACCTTTGAGACCGTCGAAGGTAATTTAAATAGTTTTTAATAATTTGAGGGTTAAGTATTTGAATTTAAAAGTTGGGGATGAAGTGCACCCATTTGAGATGTCATCTAGACTTATTCCGCCTCAAATATGAAATTGTGAAAACGAGTGAAACTAATGAAATATTTCAATGGATTATTTAGATGGTTTTTTATACTTTAAGGGTTAAAAGTTTAATTTTAAAAATTTGAAATGTGAATTAGACCACCGTTAATAATTGTGGGGCGAAATAAACCTACTCTATACTGATACGTGAGACTATAAACATAAACAATAAAATCACCTTTGAGACCATTCGAAGGTAATTTAAATAGTTTTTAATAATTCGAGGGTTAAGTATTTGAATTTAAAAGTTGGGGATGAAGTTGCACCCATATGAGAGGTCATCTAGACTTATTCCGCCTCAAATATGAAATTATGAAAACGAATGAAACTAATGAAAATCTTTACAAAATTAAAAATAAAAATTCGTAGAATTTTATTTGAAATGCTATAGTAAACCTATCGATTTATTGGTTTCATCAATTTTTTAATATTTTAAATTTTGGAACTCAACAATTTCATTGTCTTACATCTCGCTTTCACCAGTTTATCAACCGGTTTTATCGGTTTCAAATTTCTTTATTTTTTAATATTTTCCTAACACTGGCCCAAAGCCACAGATATCCGAGCGTTTTTTTTCAAGAATTAATTTAATATTTCTCTATTCCAAAATAAGTGATGTTTTTACTTTTTATAAATCAATATTTAACCATTTGTCTTATTAAAAAATATGAAAGTATAAAAACAAATAAATCATACTTAAAGTATTTCTAATAATAAATCATTTCACATTAAAATAGATAATATTTTTATAAATTTTTGAATAAGACGAATGGTTAAATATAGATGTTTTAGGACAGGGGGAGTACATGTCTTTACAATTTTTTGAAATTAAGATATGTCATTGGAGCACATATCGGTGGCACATTTTCAAACTTAATAAATTGTAATGGCACATTTCTAACGGATCTTTTTTTCAGAGGGGTTATTTGCTCTTCTAGTCTTTTTTAAGGCTAATAGCCAATTTGATCCTAGTTTTTCAATTTTACTTATTTGACACTGCTTTTGGATTTTGAATAGCTAATTTGATCTAAAATATTGCTTATTTGACTTTTTTTTTTACAAATCGAGGTCATATTAGCTATCCAGAGTACAAAAGTCAGATCAAATAAGCAAAGTTGAGAAAATAAATTAAATTACTGTTAACGTTCAAAACAAAGTCACAGAAGCAATTATCTCTTTTTCAAACCATGCTCATCCTCCATTCCATCATTAATAGAGAGATTTGTGTGTGGTACCTGTTCCTACGTGGTTTGTCAATCATGCTATCTACTACCTCGGTTTCAAAAAATATAAATATTTCTAAGTTTAATTAAAATCAAATTTTTTTAACTTCTACTAATAATATCTAAAAAATTACATAATTTCTAATATAAAAAGATACTCTTATAAAACCTTATTCACGATCAATAAAAAATTGTAATTTTGATACGATAAAACATCATTAATTTTTCATTATTAAAGATCAAAGTGATAAAAGTTTAATTTTAACTAAGCCCTAGAAAAGTTTATGTTTCGTAACAGATGGAGTATATTGCCTTATGACCACTATAAATTATTACTCCCTCCATTTCTAAATGTTTGGCTCCCTCCGTTTCTAAATGTTTGGCGCGTTAATTCTTACATCAACTTTTGACTATTCGTTTTACTGAAAAAGTTTGATAAATATAATATATTTTTTTAGAATTTACTTTAATGAATAGTTTGAATCATGAGTTATAATTTTACACATTTAAATTAATTTTTTGAATAGGATGAACCGTCAAAGTTAATGTTAGAAGTAAACTGCGGTACGAAGAGAGTATATTTTTTTTTGACACCGCACATAATTAAAAAAAATTACTTTTACCTTGAAGGGAGAGAGTGAGGTGCAAAATGACATTATTGTCCCGTTCTCCCCCATCATCCCTGCTCGCTCGGCCACACCCCCTCCACAACCATCCTTCATCCCCAACCATCCACCTCCAGTCAACCCACCTTGCCTTCACAACCTCTTTTTTCTCCACACCCTCTCTCCCAGTCTACACGTGGCTCTTCGCGCACCCGCACCTCCACGGACAATCCGTCACTCCGCCGGCCACACCACCATGTCACTAATCCTCCAACGCCTCTAGCGAGCGGGATACACTTCGGAGGTGTCCACACCCGCCACATGAAGGCGTGCTACGGACGCATGTAGCCAGTGATTCCTCGATGACGAGGAGGCGATGCTCGGTGACACGGTTCCCATAGAGCGACCTATGCTACCTCCCGAGGCCACGCCTCGGCCCACATGGTCACCGACATGTATAGCCAAGCTGATGTTGCTCGTTGCTAAGCTCACGCGGCTACGGCACAGACGAGCAGGGGGTGGCGGGGTAGAAGGTAGAAACGATGATAAGGTCATTTTACACCTCCCTCTCCCCTCTCCGATCAAAATACTTTTTAATAACTTATGTCGGTTAAAAAATAAAGTAATTTGCAGTGTCCACCGAACAATATATATACATATGGTGCGTACCAGATCAAGCCACGCGTGAATAGTGTGTTAGATATTTGGAAGTTTTTCAAATAGCAATCCATATAAATGCTAAAGACACACTCACATATGAAAAGAGAATATTGTGCTTATCAATTTTGGTAAGCAATTATTTTTGTGATGGCAGGCTGGTTACCATGTTCGTATAAATTATAGGCTAGTTATCATATTCATATAAATAGTAGACTGATTAACATATATATATGTGTTATATATGACAGCCTGGTTACCATATACGTGGGCGCTTTTAAGTATAAATAGAGGGGCGAGACATCATGCAGAACATACAACCATTCTCATATTCTCCTCTCTTTTGAGTGCTGCGTTGTTCTGTCTTTCCTACCCATCGTCAACGTGCCATCGGCGCCGGGAGAGCAGGTCTTCGAAAATCACGTCCCCTCGTGTCGCTGCACCGGGTAATGGCCTTATAAGGTTTTAGAGAAGCGCCTTCATGCCTGCTCGTTGTTCGTCTGCTTTCCCTTCGACGCGTTCGACCGCTTCCTTGTCGTCATCTGTCGTCTGCTGCATCTACATCGACGGTCTGCTTCATCTACTATTTACGCAATTACTTGCGCCGATAACTCCACTATAAGAATGATGTACCTCTCTTTGTTTTTGTTATTAATGTGCATTCTCTTACTGGCATTGAAGGGATTACGATTGCTTCGGTAAATTTAGATCGTAATGCTAGAATGCATTATACGTAGTATTTTATATCACGCTATAGTTAACTTTTTTCTAATTGTTGGAATTAATTTAATCATCACTAAAATACGATTATTTCCAACAATTCAAAAACCTTACAAGTGTTTAGTGATGGTTGAATTTGCTGATGCGATAAACCGGAGAAGTTCAATGGTGTGAACTTCAAGAGACGGCAGACGAGAGTCCAACTGTGGCTCTCGGCTATGGGCATGTTTTAGGTCGTGGGTAATCCTCCTGCACTACCTTTTGCAAGTGAGAAAGAGGTGCAGGAATTTACCGAGGCTACGATGATTTTCGTCGGATGCGTTCTTAGTGTTCTCTCTGACCAGTTGTGTGATGTGCACATGCACATCAAGAGTGCCACAGAATTGTGGGAGGTACTTGAACACAAGTTCTCGGCCTCAGATGCTGGACGCAAGATGTATGTCATGAAGCAGTATCACGACTTCAAAATGGTGGATAACCATTTTGTTGTGGAGCAGGCTCATGAACTCTAACTCATTGTGAAGGAGCTCAAACAGATTGGATGTTAGTTGCCTGACAAATTTGTGGCAGAGGGTATTATTGCTAAGGTGTCTTCATCATAGAGGAACTATGCCACATCTATGAAACATAAGAGATAAAACATTTCAGTTAAATATTTGTTGGCTAGTCTTAATGTCGAAGAGAAGGCTCTGGCAAAAGATGCTCCATCAAGAGCACCTGAAGGGCAGTCCAGTGCCAATGTGATGCAGCACGCTGGTAGGAAGAATCATAAGGGAAAAAAGCTATATAGACTACTCAGTTCAAGAAGAAGATAAATATGGATGAGATTGTCTGCTTTGTGTGCGGTGAGAATAGACACTTTGCCAAAAAGTGTCGTAACCGCAAGGGCAAGAACAATCAGAAGAGGCAGAAGTCTGCCAACGTGACCATTGGTATCTCTAGTGGAGGCTCTGGGTAATGTAATTTACCTAGTGTTTTCTCTGTTTATCAATCTAATGATTGGTGGATAACAGAAGAGCCAATATTCACGTTTGTTTTGATATATCTATGTTTTTATCTTACCAGACACGCGAGGTTCAACTGTCATGATGGGGAACGGCTCGCATGCTTCTATTTTTGGTGTTGGTTCGATCGATCTAAAGTTTACTTTGGAAAAGATCATGCGATTGAAGAAAGAGCAGCATGCCCCTTCAATAAACAAGAACCTTGTTAGTGGATCTCTTCTCTGTCGGGATGGATTCAAGCTGGTCTTTGAGGCGAATAAAGTAGTCGTGTCGAGATCCAAGCAGACATCTACAAACTGTTGGTTAACGAGAGAGTACAACCTATTACTAACCCACTCTGTTGGAGATGCAATACTTTCATTTTTGTAAGGAAGGCGGACTGTTGTCCTAATGTATTCTGAGGCTTTTATAGCGAGATACTATCCTACAGAGTATTCTTGCAAGAACACACCTATATGAGTCTAACTACTAGCCATGAGACTCATGAAGTGAGACAGGAGTATGATTTCTAAGGTCCATCTACGAAGTTGACACTTGACAGCCAAGTAGTAGTAAGGCCTCAGGTGAAACTTGTTCACACCAAACTATCAATTCAAGGCCTAGTCCATTGCACAGTTGTGGATGAGTGTAGCTTAGGGTTCTAGGTGGATATTCAACTTTAATTGGTCTTCATTGAAAAACTAGTATATTAACAGTACTTTAGTACGAGGAGAATTTGAAGCGTGCCTCTGAGATCTGGTGGGGGATTATTAGAATATTTGGAAGTTTTACAAATAACATTCCATATAAATCCGAAAGGCCCACACACATATGGAAGGAGAATATTGAGCTTATCAATTTTGGTAAGCAATTATTCTTGTGATGTCAGACTGGTTACCATATTCGTATAAGTGAGGTTAGTTACCATATTAATATAAATGATAGGCTGGTTACCATATATACATGTGTTATATATGGCAGCCTGGTTACCATATACTTGGGCGCTTTTGTATATAAATAGAGGGTCAAGACGTCGTCCAGAACACACAACCATTCTCACATTCTCCTCTTCCTTTAGTGCTGCATTGCTCTGTCTTCCCCACCCGTCGCCGACGTGCCATCGATGCTGGTAGAGCAGGTCTTCGAAACCCACGTTCCCTCGCGTTCCTGCACGGGGTAAGGGCAGTATAAGGTTTTTGAAAGTGCCTTCACGACTGCTCGTCGTTCGTCTACTTCCTCTTTGACGCCGTTCGACTACTTTCTCGTCGGCGTCGGTCGTCTGCTGCATCTACATCGATGGTTTGCTTCATCTACTATTTCCGTTATTTATGTGCATTCTGTTCCTGCACTGGAGAGATCACGATTGCTTCGGTAAATTTGGATTGTAGTGCCAGTGTCCATCATATGTAGTATTCGGATCACGTTATAGTTAATCTTTTCCTAATTGCTGGAATTAATTTAATCATCACTAAAATGCGATTATTTCCTACATAGTGTGCCATAGATAATGAGATAAATATCACTTAATGGAACGTTTCCATTGACCCAGTAATAAATTGTTGTCACTACATCGTTAAATACTTCTCTGTTTCTTTAGTGACATAGTTTTTTTAGTTACATTTAACCATTTCACTTATAAAATGTTAGTAAATATTATATATTTATTATTATTAGATTATTTAAAGTATAATTATAATTTTATATTTTTAGCTATTTTTAATAAAAGAAATGACAATAGATGATGTTAAAACAACATAAAAAATAATGGCGTATGTCATTTTAACTTATTTTATTTAATAAGACATCAAAATATTAGAAATTTGCCACTAGCAAATCACCTCTCCCCTCGATGTTGGCCCCTGCCCTCTATGTTGACTTGGTTGCTTTTGAATGTTGACGCTTTTGAGTATTGTGTTACATATGAATGAAGAAAATGACTAAATTTATGAATATTAATTTCTTGGCTCCGGTTTATAAAAATTATATATAACCATCATTAGCAATATCTAGAGGCATAATCGAGTAATCTTCCAAAACCTTAATCGGCTACCAAATTTTTAGTAGCGATAAAAGCACTACAACATACTTCCTCAGTTCCTCGATTGTTAAATTGTTGTCGTCTGTTAGCTTCATGACTTTTGAAGTCCTCTAAAAGGTATGAATTATTTTTTTATTGAATGAAAACCATAGGTAACTCATGTGATTGTAGGTTCTACCATATTATCTCTACATCAACATGGTAGACCTACTCGATGGTTGACAAGAACGATCACTAGAAAAGGTGTTAAGTTGAAAGTGGATCAAAGCTAAGGATGATATAATTAGTGAATGTGGCTTAGATTTCATAGGCTTTGAGTCCATAAGATCGCCGACTCTAGAAAAAGGGGTCGAGTCATGTTCTCTTGGTTCTTACATGGTTCAGGGGGTTGGAATACTCTAAGGAACCTCAAAAAGCACTTGAGAGATAGAGGAAGCAGTTTGGAAGAAGCTAAAGACAAGATGGAATCGAGGATTTCAAGTTTCACCTTCAGCAGGAGTTACCAGATAGTCTGATGAGTCAGGAGATTAGAGTTCAAAGAAAATATTTTCTGGAGTCAGAAGTGGTGGAGTGAATGAAAAGTCCGGTGGTTAAAGGCCAGATAATTCGGTATCTATAAAGATAAAGTTTAGAGAAGGTATCTCTCGGAATCCAAAGGAGAAGGTTCACCGAAAAGTTCGATGAATATATGCACCGGACAGTCTGGTGACATACGAAATGAATTTCAAAGAGGTTGTTTCTTCAGTCTGCTGATAGAGTCACCGGATAGTCCGGTGTGAAAAGTCATCAGACAGTCTAGTGACTAGTAAAAGTAGACAACTTTATGATATAACCCTTCAATGATTGTTTTTGTGTTAGTAGCCTATATAAGCCGTGGAAGGAGATGTTGAGACATGTGCCAGAGGTCAGAAGAGCTAGAGGAAACTTGTGTAAGGATAAGGGACAGCAAAGAGAAAGAGAGAGAGCACCTTGTAAGATTGAAGATCTTAAGTGCTAGTAGGAGAGTAACAAACAATATTTATCCACTTTTTAGAGCTTGTGAGGCTTAAGAGGAGTGTTCTTAGCTTGTTACTCTTAGTTTGGCAACCTAAACCGGCTAGAAATCAGTGATTGAGCTTTTGAAGTGATTGAGAAAGACGTCGCTAAATTTGTGAGCGATTTTGCGTCCCCTTGAAAGGGACTCCAAGAGAGAGAACCTGCGCCTTGGAGACTTGCTTGTGGATACAGTCCAAGACAGCCTGGAATGCTGGTGTCTTGACTCCGAGAGTGAAGCATACCTTAGAGAGCACTTTTCCGAGAACTGCAGGAGGGACCAAATCTCCGACGGGAGTGGTCCAACAAGGGCTAGGGGAAGGCTCTATCATTCCTTTCTCTTTACTCTTACTTTCTGTATTTACACTCTTGTTGAGTAGTATGATATGTTGTTCTTACGATTCCTCTTGATCGCTATCGTGCTAATGTGTTGCTTGCTTGCTTTTTATCATATCACTAGCTTGTTTAGGGGTTTTGGTCTACTAGACCTTTTTAGATTGTTTTGCTAGCGATCGAGTAGCAAAATCTAATTTGTAGTGAAGTTTGAGTTACATTGGACCACCGATTCAACCCCTTTTTGGTGTACTTGATCTTTACATCGCTATTAATTTTTAACATCATTTTTTACTATTCTTCTTGTCGGAATAATGGGCCCAGGGACCCATTTCCCAGCCCATTTAGACTGAGCTCCTCAACAAGGGCCCATCGTCGAGAGGGCCGCCATCAAGGCAGCCAAACTATGAAGTAAGCCAAAAAAAGCAAGACAAGGCCCGCCCTGGCTCCCGAGTCAGGGCCTGATCGCTTCCGGGTTGAAGCCAGTTCTACCCCAAGTAGAGGATGGATTGGACGCCAAGTTTCCTCCGAAACTTGGATGCTAAGTTCCCCTCAACACCATTGTAACGGCCGAACGGTGCTTTAACCGATCAGCACGATAGGCCGGATGGAATCTCTAGCACCGTTTAGCAGACTGGCGTACAGGACAGTCTAAAAGCTGCTCTGTGCGCTGCCTACGGCAGCGGAAAGACCCACACCATGTAGCCTTGGCTCGACCAGCCCTTAATAAGGCCGCTTCAGGGATGCCCCTAAAGGGACAGCCACACAAGAGCACATAAGAACACACAAGATCATCAACAATGATCGGCACCGCATACACAAAGAGAACAGCCGTGCAGGAGGGTCTATCCTCCTCCGCCATTGTAACCCATTCTCTGGCCTCACAAAACCAATACAGCCCATCGCTACTAGACGTAGGGCACATTGCTCGAACCAGGATAAAAACCTCGCATCGAGCCATGGACAAGAAGTAAAGCTCTAATGCATCCTCAATCTCCCTCTTCTAATCTAAATTCTACTATGTTGGTGATTAAAAATACCGACGCATCTTATTTTAAAAAGTATGATAAATATCATAAATTTTCTTATAATTTGCTTTATCATTTGAAACATGATTTATAATTGTACATATCTAAACTAATTTTTTAAACAAGATGAATAGCCAAAGATGATCTTACATGTCAACTGCAAATACAATTTAAGAGCGGAGGGGGTATAGGACTAATTTCGTGGGAACACCTTTCGTGTCCCTCTTAGAAACTGTTAGGTACTGTACAATCTTTCGATTAAGAGTACCTTAATCTTTTTTTCAGTTTAAATTTGAGTGACTAGGTGACACGTATAGCAGTCATGTCAAATTGATCTCAAAATGAGTGCCTTAGTTCGGCTTTGTACATCCCTTTTTGGATGTAGAGGTCAGAACTTTTGTTCCATTATCTTAAAAAAATGAGTGCCTTAGTTATTTATAAGTGTGACAGAAAATATGGTAAGTTATGTTTCACGAATGACAACTTAAAGACTATTGCTACCTTACGTAATGTAGTGAAACCTTGAAAATTTTATATGAGCATTAAACATAAATCATCCTATTTCTCCATTGCATACCTATTTTCAAATAGCAAATCGACTCTCTTAGTTTATGTAAATATCGAACTCAACTAGGATAGGAATAATAAATTGGCACTCACCTTGCCGGAGATCTTGTGCATCTCTCCCATGATGCAGGACAGCAGCGACGACTTGCCAGAGCCCACCATCCCGACCACCGCTGCGATCTCGCCCTTCCTCACCTCCATGTTTATTCCCTTCAGCACCGTCTCCATTTCCGGCTCCTCTCGTCGACCATTCTGCTCGTTCATTAGGCTGGCAGGCACGTCCCACGCAAACACTCCGCCTTCCACTTTCACTGCCACCGCTCCCCCGGCAATGCTCGCGACGCGCTCCACGGCCGTGCTGTCGATCTCGGCGTCAGTGAGGAACTTGTTCAGCCTGCCGAGCGACACGAAAGCCTGCATGGACGAGACGATCGTATGCGGGAACTGCCGCATGGGGCCGTTGAGCATGCTGAAGAAGGCCGTGGCCGTGAACACCTTGCCGGCGTCGAGCTCCCCTCCGGAGGCAAGGTACGTCCCGAACACGAGCACGGTCATGGCGATCGGGCTGCTGGAGAACACCACGTCGTTCGCGCAGTTGAAGAGCATCATCTTGCGCAGCCACCCAAGCTCGTCCTGCCGGAGCTTGCGTATCTTGTCGCCGAATGTCTCCTCCCACGCCTGCAGCTTAGTGACGAGCATGTTGTTCAGCATCTCGGTGATGGCCTTGATGCGGCTGTCGCGGACGCCGACGAACTTGAGCTGGTAGTTGAGGTTGAGCCTGTTGGCGAACGCCGTGATGACGGTCACTCCTGCTATCACGGCCAACGTCAAGAGCACTGCGGGGCCGAGGTAGGTGTATAGGAGGAGCAGTACCACCACAATCTGTAGCGGCATCAGCCACAAGCCGTGGAGGCCGGTCATGGCCGACGAAACTATGCTGGTGTCCACCTGCATATAGTTTATGATGGCGCCGGTGCCGTGCTCGCGGCGCGCGCCAGTGGACAGGCGCAGCGACTTTCTGTACAGCGCCGTCTGCAGCGCGCTGCGGATGCGCAACCGCAGCAGCTGCCCCTGAAAGTAGTAGTGGTGCGACGCCAATGTCTGGACCGCCTTGCCGGCGAGCAGGATGAGGACTAGCCGGAACCCCTCCCACGCCGTGCCACCGCGGCGGATGAAGTCGACGAACTGGTTGATGAGCGACGGGCCGACGTACATGGCCGCCATGCGCACGAGGCCGAGCGCAGCGGTCAGCACGAGCTGCGGCCAAAAGGAATTCCACAGCGCGATGCCCACCGGGTGCCGCGACCCCTGTGCCGGCCAGTTGGACATGAACAGAGCGTACGACGCCTGGGCGCGGTGGCCCGCAGAAACCGGAGGAACGTCATCGGCGGTGAGGGAGCCGGTTTCGTACCCCTTGGAGATGAGCGGGTTGATCCAGCTGAACGTCGCACGCGAGAGGAACGTAGCGGCGGCGTACGGCGTGGCG
Organism: Zoysia japonica; assembly: GCA_001602275.1. Classification (NCBI taxonomy): domain Eukaryota; kingdom Viridiplantae; phylum Streptophyta; class Magnoliopsida; order Poales; family Poaceae; genus Zoysia; species Zoysia japonica. Next base: position 902,175 of record BCLF01000042.1, read on the forward strand.
TCCGCCTCCTCGCAGCCGTGCTCTGTTTCACCATCTCCCGGGCAGTCATTGCGGCCTGTGAAGCCAGCGACCGCGACGTACGCTAGAGGCAGCGAGAGGAGCAGGCAAGCGAAGGGGAGAGCATCGTCGGGAAAGAGCAGCGAGCCGTACGCACCACGAACCGCCGCGGAGGTGGACAAGAGCGCAGCGCCGAGGGTGGATGCGACCCAGAACACGCGGAGGTGCGTGGCGACGGTAGCTCCCGTTGCTCTCCCCAAGGATGCAACGGTCACCGCGGCCGCGCCGTGCGCGACGGCATGGGTGGCGAGGAAGGCAGACTCCATGGCGCGCCACGGCGTGCGCGGCAGGCGCAGAAGCACGAGCGCGAAGAGCACCGCCGATGCCGCGGCGAGGACCGCGGACGCCCCGACTGTGACCGCGTAGCGGGCGAAGAGGGCCGGCTGCGACGGCTTGTGCAGGAGTGCCTCGCGCTCGGGAGCGGCCGCTTCTGAGTCATCACCTCTTCGGAGGCGCCGGGCGGCGAGGAGGAGGCAGGCGGTGAGGAAAACGAGGTTGACGGAGCCGAGGAGTGCGCGCTGCGGGCACGGGGAGAGGAGGACGAACGAGAGCAAGTCAGCGAGGGAGCCGGCTGGCCACGCCGAGCACGCCGTGGTGGCCAGCCACCACGGGAGCGCCATTCCCAACTGTGTCGACTGCGCGTGCGGGTTCAGTTTGGAATGTTTTTACACCGACCGATCTGGGAAGGGGGTCCCATCTCACTGTCTCATAAAGCAGCCAAAAAAAAAAAAAACCGTGGAACAAACAACAAACAATGGCAAGGCAACATTGCACCTTGTTTGTTTAACTTTCTCTAATTTTAAAATATTAACACTATTGACCTATCACATTACCTTTGATCATTCGTCTTATTTAAAAAAATTATTTAAATATATAAAATTATTAGTCTTATTTTAAATATAATTAATAATAAAGAAAATTATAAGAAAATACATAATATTTATTAATTTTTTAAATGAGACGAATGATAGTAATCATTTTATTTTGTAAATAAGGACATACTCCCTCCGTGCACAAATGTTTATTCAAAGTTAAACAGTTTCGACCTTAACCATCAATAGATGAAAATTTATGATGGGGTTAGATAAAGTATAAAATAATAATGTTACATTCATCCTAAAAGTAACTATCATAATAAGAGATTCATATTCTTTTAAATAATTAATATGTTAAGATATTATTAGTGAAAGTTGAAAGTATTTGACCTTTTTCATATTTGTGGTTTCACTGCAAAACTGTTGCTCTTTGAAAAAAAAAAATACCCACGTATTGCATTGAGTTAAATCAATAGTTGATCCGTTAACATGAGAACAAAGCCTCGATCGATTGCAGCGTGGCAGGTCGCACTGGCTTGAGCAGCACCACATGCATCAGGACGCAAAATGATTTTCTCTTTATTAATTGTGCATATGGAGTGAAAATTGTTTAAAAACTATACTCTTACGAAGGTGTGGCACGGAGCCCTTTTTCACTCTGGCTTCGCCGCTGGCAGGACGTGGGCGTCAACAAAAATCCGCCGGCGATCGAGTCAAGTCTACGCAAAACGCTGCCTGAAGCCTGAACGCCACCTCGTATAGAGCCAGGGAACGCGACATGATACTATTAGTATACTACATGAAGTTCAATTCAATTTGTGGAACTCATATATGGACAAAGGGCTGGGCACTGGCGGAGCCGAGTGATGCCGTTGCTGATGATCGATTTTGGATTTTGCACATCATTCGTCAGTGCGTTGGACTTCGTTATTACCCCGATTTCTAAATTGTTGTTATATTGACTTTTAACATGATCTTTGAACGTCTATATTGCTCCAAAAATTAGTTCAAATGTGTAAAATTATAAATCTTATTTCAAATAACTTTAATGATAGACCAAATCCAACCAAATATATAATACTTATAACACTTTTTAAATAAGATGAATAATTAAAGATGATATCAAAAATCAATGCTGATAATAATTTAGAAACAGATAGAGTATATAACCTTATAGCTACCTTTGATATCCAAGGTTACCATACCAGCCCAAACCAACTAGCTAGAAAAGGAGCTTGTTGAATGCCAAGTCTAAATAGATTTTTTTTAAATTCCTGTGTTTCAAATAGGGCCTTATGCCCTATTTACTTGGTCTTTTGCAATTCAAAATGTTAGTTTTTGTTGATTGTTTTTTAGATGCTGCTTTTAAAAAAAAATTTGCTTGCCTAAACGCTGAATTTGTCTTATCTTGCTTTTTGATGTGTTGAGGGATAAAGTAGCTTTTGAGCTAAAATAAATGTGCAAATTCACGACGATGACGACGACGACGATGACGATGAATGTCCGTAGATGTCCTCTCGTACCAAATAGATGGAGTACCCACAAGGTCTAGATTGCACACGTGGGTGGCAACCAAAAGCCGCCAGCGATCGCGTCAAGTCTAGCTAAATAAACACTATCTAGCTAGAATCCAAAGGCCGAGCGCCACGGAAAGAAGCTTCGATCCGGCATAAAATTTGTGGAAGTGGGTAAAGGCTGCTGGGCATTGGCGGAGTCGAGTGGAGTGAAGCTTCCAAATCCAAATCAAGTGGGCACACAAGTGCGTGCTGTAATTGGCGTATAGATAGAGGAAGCAACTTCTCTTCTCCCGTAGTCTCCTTTAACGTGATGAAATTTTATTGGTTGTTATCTTTCATCACATTGGGTGCATAAAAAAATGATGTATGATACAAATTTAACACGTCTATAGAAGAATACATGGGAGGATGGAATAGAGGCACTGTTTGACATAGCTTATTTGAAGTTTATTTAATGAAGTAAGTAAAAGCATAAACTTTTCACAGCTTATTAGTTCAATGGCTTTTCAGAATGAATTAAAAAGCAGCTTATTTTTTGGTATCGTTTCACTAGTTGTTCAGATAAATTGCTTTTTTAATAAGTTTCATCTGTACTAAATAGGGCTAAACTTGAGCCATAATATGATATAAGGGGCGGTGGTGATGATTGGTTATTATTACTCGCCAAGTTGAACCAGTAATCTCGGTTTGGTAATTGTATATTGCAGGCCAGTCCGAGGTTGGCACATCATTTGTCACTGCCTTATTGGACTTGGTTATTAGACAATTGAACAGCTGCCTTGATCTCCAAGGTTGTCATACCAACCTAAACCAACTAGAATAGAGCTTGTGTTGGTATTTTTACGTCCATAGATAAATCCACAAAACATATGAAATACCATTGTATCACTTCCCTCATAGTATTCCAAGGATTTCGAACACAAGTAACGTGTGTTTATAAATTTTCAGGCTCAAATCCGTCCAGGGACACCAAGAATTTAGTAGAGAAGGTAGAGAGGGATTCTTAGGCTGACTAGTCTAAGACAACATATGTCGATTCTTAGCGCGTTACTTCGGGCATGTTTTCCTACTGAATTCATGGGCTGCTTCAGTTCCTAGAGCCACTACGATCTGAACGTGGAGGATTAGTAAGGACGAACAGAGTTGTCACCACCTGCCGCCTACCTCTACAAACTGTAGAGTACGCAATAAACAAATGTAATTACTAGCCCCGACATCATGTCTACGCCGTAAATTACTACTCTAACCCTATGCATAATTTTAGAATTAAAGTACTCTAAACAATATAGAGCGATGATCCAGTAAGCAGTAAGAATCTGATCTTCTAAAATCTAAGTACTAATATGAACTTACTTGGGAACAAGCTATCCCTGTAGAGTAGTTGGGGAAGTGGAAGAAGTACACCCTATATATTGACACAATGTTGAAGAATGTGTCGACAGCCCCGACACTCGACTCTAGATCCCATGAACAGTATTGGTGTACAACTTAAGGAAGAACTTGATTCCTCAAAGGCCTCATCCTTGTCCCTCACACTCGTTCCATGAATTATAAAACTAATTCTAGTGCTAAGCCTTGACAATGGAGCTCTTTTCTATCTTGGAGTGTGTCTTGAAGTGAGGGAGAAGGTGTCCTTTTATAGCCTTCAGAAGGTTGGCACAGGAGAAGTGACTTGCACGAAACATTGCATGCATCGCCGTAGTAAACTTCGGACAAAGTTTCATGTGGAAGATCCTCGAGAGAGGTGCCAACGCAAGGTCAGCCGACCTGGGGAGGGGGGGGTCAGCCGACCCTGGCTTGGGATTGTTTGCCACAGGTTTTGGTCTGTAGGCCCTTCAGATGCTCCTTAGCCAGATTCCCGAGGTGGTTCCCTTCTTTCTCTTGGTGATTTTTCAATTTAGCCCTTCTAATTCTTTCAAAATTTTGGAAAAATGGATAAATATTTCCTGCATACAAATAATTACCAAAACTCCTGGAAATTATTAGAGATAAATTGTATCCCTAAGTTTAGTGCTGAATTTCATTGTTTTATGCAAAAAAATTTAATGGTGGATTCTGAATTTAATTACCATCAACAAAGCCTATCATGAGTCTATCGATGGGAAGGCATGGGATGTAACCCAAAATGCTACAAACAACAATGAGCACCTTGACCTGCTTTTATCAATTTTAATGTTAAGGCCAAGAATGCCATCTTCGGTTGCATATCCATCTAGGATCAATGCATCTTTTATGGCTCATGATAAATGGATGCAATTTCAAAACATACACAAGTTTTCCACCGAGGCCAAAGAAGAGAGATAATATGTGCTTAAGAATAGATAAGACTCAATTACCATGCTACCACATAAAAAGGTTAACGATATATCTTCTTGTTTGCATGGTGTAGTTGAGGAGATCAATGCTTTGTGCCTCAAGAACAAGATCGAGGCTGCGGAAAATTATGGAGGTTGTTGCCACCTAGCTATAACTCCATTGTGACATGCCTCTTCCAAAAAGATTTGGCGGGCTCCTCTATTGATGTAATGCTTGGGAAGCTAATGGCATACGAGGGATACATGTTGGGATCCTCTACTAAAACTCAATCTCCCATGAACCTTGCATTGCAAGTGGAGGAATCCTCGAAGGTGCAAGAAAAGAAGAAGGTGGGGAGGGGGGAATGAGGATGATGATAGGCACAATGAAGACCTTGCACTCCTCGTGAAGAAACTCTTCCACAAGGGAGATCCTCATTCTTCAAGAATAACTCCGATTGCTTCAATTGTGGCAAGAAAAGTCAATTTGCCAAGGAATATCCTAAGCCCAAGAAGGAAAGCAAGGAGCATTACTCAAGTGAGAGTGAAGATGAAGAACAAGAGCATAAGAGAAGATTAAGAAGAACTTCTTCATTAAGGAAAGTGGCAAGAGCAAGGACAAGAGAATGTCTCCACAGAGCTTACTTTGTTGGTGAATGGCTCACTGTTGGCGGTCATTATATTCAATATCCACCATCAGATTTCTGCATAAAATAATGAAATCCAACACCAAACTTAGGCATAGGAATTATTTATGACAATTTCCATTTAGTGATTATTTATATGCAAAAATGAATTATCCACATTTTCCAGAATTTTGGAAGAGGAGATAGAATTAATTGCAAATCCGCAGAAGATAGAAGGGAACTCCCTCGGGAAAACAACTAAAGATAGCCTGATGGGCTTGCGAGCCAAAGAAGAGAACCAGCAGTGCCCAGCTAGGGTTGGCTGACCAGCTGTTACCACTTCTTGTGGGTGGCCTCCACGTGCTGGCTCTCCCGCGCCTTTTGAAGACCTTGATAGTGTCTTGCCACGCGAATCAAGTTATCTTCGCCGACTTACTGAGTCTATAAATATAACCCCTCTCCCTCACTTCAAAACAAGCTCCAAGTTTGAATTAAAGCTCCATTGTCAAGGTTTAGCATTAGAGATAGTGCTAAAATTCGGGGAGAGTGTGAGGGACAAGGAGGAGGCCTTCAAGTACTTTAAGTCTTCCCAAAATTGTACATAGGTGCTGTTCGCGTGATCTGGAGTTGAGTGTCGGGGCTGTTGACACCGTCCGCAACATTGTGTCCATATTCGGATAATTCTTCTTCTACTTCTCCAACTTTGAACCTCTATGCGGGATAGCTTTTTTTTTTAAGTCAGGCAACGCGATTCTCCAGTTCGTTTTTACTTCATAGACTTTGAAGTTCATATTCTTACTGCTTACTGGATCATCGCTTTAAAATTGGATTAGAGTACTTTAATCTAAAACTGTGCACTAGATTAGAGTAGTAATTTACTGCATATGCGTTGTGTCTTGGCAAGCAATTACCCTTGTTTATTACGTACTCCACGGTCTGTAGAGGTACGCGTTAGGTGGTGACAGCCCTGTCCGTTCTTTGTAATCCTTCATGTTTGAGTATGTAGTAGTGCTAGAAGCCGGAGCAACCTGTGGATTTAGGAGGAAACCGGTGCTAGAGGTAATGCAATAAGAATCAATATGACTTAGCCTAGATTTAGAAGACCTAAGAATCCCTATCTATCCAATCTATTAAAACTTGGTGTTCCTGGATGATCTTAAGGCTTTAGATTCTACACACATGGTCCTTGTGTTCGATAACCTTAGGAATACTCTTAAGGAAGTGCTACAACAATATTCCATGCGCTTGCAGATTTATCTGTGGACGCAACTGTCGGGATCATGACTCTCGGGCACCTTCGGTCCCAGCCCACTTGGAAGGCCCAGTTATGAAGAGCGGCCTATCAAGACCATGGACCCCATCAATGCCCATGGGTGTTCCAACCCAGCCAGGCTACAAGATCTAGAAGGGTGCAGCCCAACCACTCGAGGGTCGGAATAGCCTCAAGACTGCGACCATCGGAGGGTTGGAACTATCTCAACCACCCGACCCATGGGTCGGATAGCGCCTTTGGTCGACCAACGGCCAAGGCACCCAACAGAGAAGAGATTTCTGACACTATTTAGCAGGCACTGTCTGCGGGACGGTGGAGAGAAAGCTGGCTTTATCCAACCAACGATGGACAAAGGATGGAAAAATGATGACCTGGTGCTCCAGAAGCTGTCAGGCGGAACAACTAGAAGACAGCCCCACCCGTCAGGGACCGATCGGTTACGTGGGCACCAGGTCTTGTAACCCCAGCGTGACCCCTGTATAAGGTCACACCGGGGACCCTTAGAGAGTGAGAAAGCAAATAAGCAAGTAAGATAGACAGAATCGCATACGAGCATCACACATCGAAAGACCTAGGGTTCATGTTCAAGAGGAGCCCTAGCACCCTTGTAACTGATTCTCTTATCGCCCCTTGAGGCCAATACACTCCACCTCCACTAGACGTAGGGTATTACACCTCACCGGTGACCTGAACCAGGATACATCGTTAAGTCTCCAGTGGATTAGGCCACCTCAACGAGAAGAGCGCACGAATCCTCCTCCACTACACAAATTCTACTGTGTTGGTGATACGAAATACTGACAGTTGGCGCACCATGTAGGGGTATCTCTGTACGCATTTCTTCACTTCATCGATGGCTCCGATCGTCACCATGGTGGGAGAGTCCTCGGTCTCTCACCTTTGCTTCAGGAGTTTCACGGTTGCTGCCACTCAGGACGGCCAATCGTGGCGAATTCTAGTCTACACCACCGGCTAGGCCTTCTGCTTCGGAACCGGAACTTTGTCGCCAATCAGGACGGTGAACTACAACTTCAGATCTCGCACGTGAAACATGCGACTCGGTGCTTCCGCGCCTGCGTGACACTGGGTCATGACCCGACGCGTGAGTGCTTCGTGTTGCACTCGCCGAAAGGTGGAAAAGAGATGCCCCTCGATCATACTCCGACCGGCAATCTTTCTCCACGGCAACGAGCAACTAGCATTGTGGAACAAGCTCGACGACACAAGACCGCGTTGGGTGACGCCACTTCCGCTCACCCGTGGAGAAGGAAGGACCAACACCGACAACCAAGGGAGCACCCCTGACAACCGACGGCACTCGCGCTCGCGGGCGCTCCGTCTACGAGTAGACTATGGCTACCGACACTCCGATCTTCGAGCATCGGAGCCACAATGTGGCCGTGGCAGCTCTCATCCTCAACGAAGCTGTCACGCCCGAGAACCCCATGCTTTGCGAAATGCACGAACATCTTCATGTTTTTGTTTACGGGGCGCAACAGCAGGAGTAGTAGTCCCTGCCGGAACGATTGGAGGTGTGTAGCAGCCAACGGCAGCAAGCCGATGAGCGCAGCTCGGTTCCTGATAGCTGTGGTGGTCGGACTGATGGACAGGACCCCTCGCTGATGTGTACGTGGTTCTTGATCTTCTGTCAAGTCGTAGTAACTCTCGATTTGGTAGAGATACGACACACAATCGATCCGACCTCAAACCAACACGACTAAAACCCTGCAATCGCAGCACCACTTCTCCTCTGGTTATCAACCGCGCACACACGGTAACAGATCTGAACACGATAACGGATGAACGACGAAGAAAAATACCTAGATGCAAAAAGATTTTGAAATCTAGCAATCAAAACACATACTAAGGACACAAACTTAACACTACGGACTCTAAAATAAAATTATGCAAAAGCTAAACACGGCTTGGACAGGGGAACACCTAACGATCAACAATTTTTTTGTGTTGCAGCTTTTCTGTGGACGATAGGATGAATACAAAATCGACAAGGATAGCAACATGGAGATTAGGGATTTGTGTGATCTGGTTGGTGTAGGGCTGTGGGCGGGGTTACCGACACTGTCTCTTGGTATGTTGATCTTCCCAAATCTAAGAACCGGTTTGTGGAGTGATCACCCATGTACACCCGTATAACCACGAGCCAAGAATGGACGCGGTCTAGCGTAGTAAGTGGTGAAGATTAGTTCTGTGCATGCTAGCTGGTGGAGCGGGAAAAGTGGGGTACGTCTGGATCCGCCTGAAGTGAGATGTGTGGCGAAGAGAGGGTTACTCCCGGGAACCAATTGACACAAGAGGGGGCCTCTCATGTTACGGTTAGTTCGAAATGGGTGAAACTTTATTAGGCACGTACAAGCTGGAGAAAACCATGGAAAAATTTTAAAGTGATCTTATGGCCTTGACACCAAAGGAAGTGTGCGAGTGCTCAGTCAGCATGGGCGGAATGGAGATTCTTTAGTCCACCTAAAAACAGGGGATAAAATCACTTCTCGTGGGGAATATGTACAACCTCTGTAGAGTTAAAACTGTCATAACAGTCATGCTCATAGTCACGAGCATTGCATGGATGCTCCCACGATTAGTGGGATTGGGTATGGTTCGGTGATGTTAGTAGATCACAGTGGGATACTGTGATTAATTTTTATGTTGGTGCTACAGCCGGGTAAGCTGTAGAGACATTGGTCTATAGATGTTCGATATCTATCACTTAGTAAATAAGTGCTTAAAAGGATGTGTATCTCTATTGTAAGTTTTATGCAAAGGAATCATATATAGCCTTTTCTTGCTTCTTATCACATGTCATTTTTTCACACTTGTTGAGTACATTCTGTACTCAATTTTGCCTTTATAAATGCTGCTCAGTTGAAAGAAAATTTTGAGAGGATATTGAAAACGCAAGAGCTCAAGTCTAGGCATGCCATCTCTCCAGTCAACTGCTTGTGGAAACTATAATCACTGTTTTTTTTATTCGAGATATTGTTCTGTTTTACTATTGATGAAATCATCTTTTATATGAAACTTGATTCCTAAGTACACATAAAAGTCACTTGGTTTTCGCCTTAAAACCGAGCGTGACATCTAACTGGAGCATCTTATATACCAGTTAATGGACAAAAAATCAGACGTTCCGAGCTGGGATTTGAGCTCTCACCGCAGACCGGGCGCTAGGACCTGCCACCTCGCCGTCGACCACCCTGCTCTGGCCCCTTCCGATGCCAACCTCCACCATGCCGCTCTTCTGCTTTGTCCGGTGAAGCTCCCTACGAAGACCCCGTTCGTTTTCATCAACAAATACACCGTCGCGCCATCGCTGAAGTCGCGTCTCAGTCGCCCGCTGCCGTCAGTACTGTCTGGTGAGTGAGCCGCCTCGGTGACCTCGTCTTCAGGTTCCCTAGGCCGCGGCTAATCTTTTGGCACTGGACTCCTTGCGCACAACTGCCGGAGACGCCACTCCGGCAAGGCTCGCCGGCGCCCGCGGCCACCCAAGCCATGGGCGGCGCGTGCCTGGGCCAGGATCCCGTGCGGATGCACCGGGATCCTTTGCGGCCATCTCTGTGGCACTGCTGTGTCCTCCCCTGAGAGGCCTAATTTTATTTAAATTCGAAAATTTCTCATTAATTGTTCAGTAATGTGATAAATGTTGTAAAAATCATAGAAAATGCATTATAGCTCATAAAAATGCAAATAAAATATCCTCAGAATCCTTGTAACGTGAATAATATTTTAGAACTACTAAATGTGCATTTTCTGCATTAGAATTACTTATGTTAATTAAATAAAGTGCAACATATGTTAGTGCATATCTCCATTTTCGCGCTTAACTAAAATATGAAAGGTGTATATTTATCTTCTACTAATTAAGATATGTCATCCTAGAATTATTTAGAATTTATATGCTTATAGATGAATTATAAATAATTTATTATCTATAGATGATATTTAATTTATTATAAATTCCACTGTTTTCAATAAATCTTGATTTTTGTCAGAAATTAGGTTATAGCCTCCTTACTTTTATGAGCCACTAAAATTTTCATTTTTTCTTCCAGAACCATATTAAGGGAATTTAGGGATGATTTTCTCATGTCAACCAATTAAGATATTATAGGAACTATTTCGTTTTTTGCTAATGAACACCCTATGGCATATAATTATAATTAGCACCTTAATAATTTTTTTTGAGATCATACTCATACAGATCGTTGTCATATCATTGCATGGGCATGCCATTGCATCTTTAAATTATGGGAGACATTGCATAAGTACTTGGCATATCATTTCATGCATATAGGAAACAACGTTGAAGGCGAATCCATTGGACTTACTGCTGAAGATTCGGCTGCTATTGATCACTCTCTTGCTTGTTCTAACCATCAGCAAATCTAAGGCAAGCCCCGGTGCACTAATTTTTACATTTTATCACTGGATATGGTTAATGTATTGTGCATTAGGTTTTTAGGAGTCGACTAAAAACCTAGATTGCATGCTTGGTATCCTTTTCCCAGGTTAAGTATTTTTGGTGCAGGTAACTTGATGTAGAGCTAGGGTATGAGTTATAGTTAACGGTAGAAGTGGAGTGAATGAAAAACTTCACTCGCAAACTTTAGCTTTTACTATGGGTTTGGAAGTTGAACATGAATTAATGAGTTGGTTTAGTTTATCACTTGAAATGATGAATGTGAGACCGAACTGGGAAGTATGGGTTGGCAGCAAGAGAGGAGTTTTGTGTGCGGTAACCTTGTCTGTGTCGATTAAGAACCGATTAAGTGTGGCTCTGTTGAGCAAGTTTTGACAGTACCGATTATGTGCTACTGATATGTGCACTAGTAAACCGAGGTAACACAATGCCGTAGTGGTTGTATGAACCCTACATCTTTTGGTTTGGAGTTGAGAGAGACTTGGGGTTGGCCATGGATAGACCCAGGGGGTTATTGCATGTGGACCATGTTCTCGGGAGAGGTGGACTTATAGGACCAGCTCTATGGTGTTGAGTGAAAGGTTGTCACGTACGACTTTTGGGAAGCGCATATGTGTCATGTAATTCGAGTTTCTCCTGCAGAATGTAAATCGATTATAATCACTGCCCCTCACAGTAACGAATACTGCTTGTCTCGACGTGTCACATCATAGTAAGAACACAAGATGAACGATGAACTTGTTGATTTTATTGATTACTATATTTGTATTGCAACCATGATTGGAGTACATCATAGTGCAAACTAAATTTAATATTTCTTGAAACTTAAGCCGTCGCTAAAAGTTGAAAGTAAGGATTCACACTTAGCGCTATGTTTTCGGAAAAAAAAGCCTACCCATGAGTCAGCCTTCTCATGCTTAGGAGTCAGCTGTAGTTAGTCATTTTAACGGGTAAGTCTTGCTGAGTAATTAATACTCAGGGTTTGTTATTTTCCTTTTTGACTTGTAGCTTTTCCTATAGGTAACTGGTGTGATTGCTGCAGCAAAGTGATGTGGGAAGGTGAACCCCCTGCTGACTGGTCTTTTGACTGGGTTCCCTCCTCACCTTTCCAGACCACGGAGAATAATGCATATCTTAGGGCAAGATATGTTTCATATTAGAAAATCGTCGTGTATATTACTGATATCACTTCTGTATCGTTTCTGCTCTATTTGAAACTCTGTTTTAAATATCTATCCTAAGAACAATTTGAACTTTAATGTAATACTTTAAATCAGTTTTTTGTAATATATTTTATCACTCATATTGTACTATTTGGATATTATTGTTCAATATCACCCGATATGATCCTGTCGTGAGCCGCCCGCGATTTTTGGGCTGTTTTGCCAAACCCTAGTGGTCAGCTTGCCAGCGGTGCGCTGAGCAACAACTATGCGAAACATTCGACAGGACACAATGATGCTAACCTATTGTTCAATTCAAGTGGTCATGGCCGACGGAGCCTGGCGACAAGCAGCGATGAAAACGGACAGGGCGCTATGGCGATGGCAAGAACAGCCCAAAAATCTTGGAACAAAACTCACAGAGGGGCTTAGAAACTCACAATGGAGCTCTAGGACAAATTAATTGGAGGAAAACTCACCGGAGAAGCTCTAGTTGCTGGCAATGGTGGAGGCAGCCAGAAGTTGGGGATTTTTATTGATTTCCTCAGAATTGGAGCTGCTCATTGGATGGGTTCGTGCTCTGGAGAGAGGAATGATGAACGTTAGACAGAGCAGGTGGCGTTGGGAAAGGATTGTGAGGCCCGCTGTGGCTGTTATTGGTGTTTCTTATGTCCATAGATAAATCCGCAAGCGTATAGAATACCGCCATAGCACTTCCCTCAAGAGTATTTCTAAGGTTGTCGAACACAAGGAACATGTGTGTACTATCTTCTAACTTACTTCATCCGGGGACAACAAGAACTATGTAGCTGAGGGTAGAGAGGGGTTCTCAAGATGTTTAAGTCTGAGATAAGGTAAGGTCGATTCTTAGCGCATTATTTTGAGCACCGGTGTAACATCCCGAATTTCGAATTAATAAAGTGGCAATTTCCTCAATTTTCGTTCCAATTTAATTGTCGGTCCGAATTTTCGTTCCGTTCAAAATTCATTCGTTCCGAACTTCGTTTTGTCCAAATCCGAAATCCGTTCGTCTAAATTGATCCAGTGCCGGAATAATTTAGTCCGCGTAATTTTTACGTTTGACTAAATTTATTTTTCGGATTTCTCTAATTAATTTTCGAGTCTCTAAATATTTTTCCCGAATTAATCTCTTCAGCCTTTTTAAATTATTTCGCAATTTCCAATTAAATTTCTAGATTTATTCCTAACCCCTGTTTTTCACCCACCTATAAATATCCCTCTAACCCTAATCCCCTTCCCATCCTCATTTCTCCAGAAAATTCTTGCAACCGCTCCCCTCCGCGCCGCTCCTCTCCTTCCTCGATCCCGTCGCCAGCTGCGCGCGCGCCGAACTCCTGCGTCGCCGTCCCCGCAGCCGAGTTTTCCCGCGCCGAAGTCGCTGCGTTCGTCCGCTGCACCGCACTCTGCACCACCTCGTCCCTCGCGCCGACGTTTTTCGCCG